>RJWK010057412.1:0-14156 GCA_004363435.1 Platanista minor
GCGGGGTGGGGGGTGGGGGTGGCGCGAGAGTGAGTGAGCGGCTGAGTTTATCCCTATGGGCAGTGAGAGGCCCGGGGCATACCTCCGAGAAGCGGGGTTGCGGCGCCAGCTAGGAGCGGTCCCCCTCCCGCTCCCCGGCCCGGCGGCGGCTCAGTTGTGAGGAGGCGGGGAAGCGAGTGTCCGGCCCCAGCCATGGAGGTCATGGACGTGAACCTGGACCCTGAGCTGATGCAGAAGTTCAGCTGCCTGGGTACCACTGACAAGGACGTGCTCATCTCCGAGCTCCAGCAGTTGCTCCGCTTCCAGCTCAACCCGGCCATCTGCGCCCTCTTCCTGGACATGACCAACTGGAACCTACAAGCAGCAATTGGCGCCTATTATGACTTTGAGAGCCCAAACATCAGTGTGCCCTCTATGTCCTTTGTTGAAGATGTCACCATAGGAGTAGGGGAGTTGATACCTCCAGATACTCAATTTATAAAAACATGGCGGATCCAAAAAAATTCTGGGGCAGAGGCCTGGCCTCCAGGGGTTTGTCTTAAATATGTCAGGGAAGACCAATTTGGACATGTGACCATGGTAATGGTGAGATCGCTAGAGCCCCAAGTGATTGCAGATGTCAGCGTCCAGATGTGCAGCCCCAGCAGAGCAGGAATGTATCAGGGACAGTGGCAGATGTGCACTGCTACAGGACTCTACTATGGAGATGTCATCCGGGTCATTCTCAGTGTGGAGATGGGTGGACTTTTAGGAGTAACGCAGCAGCTGTCATCTTTTGAAATGGAGTTCAACACACAGCCACATCGCAAGGTAGAAGAAACTTCAACCCATTTGCCTCTCCCCAAAAGAAGCAACAATCAGATGAAAACTACTTAAAAGACCCTGGGGGTTCCAGGTTCAACTCGATCAGCAAAAACACATGGTCTCCTGCTCCTGACCAAACCAAGCAAGATGAGAGTAGACTCTCACAGAACTCTGTAAATCTGTCCCCCAGCAGTCACTCAAACAACTTATCAGTAGTGACTTACAGTAAGGAATCTCCTCTACCCTAGGAGATGGCCATGAGAGAGCTCGATCTGCCAGCAACTCACTTGGATTCTAGCACACTTGCTATTACATGAGATCTTGGGGGCTAGAACTTCAAATAGCAAATAGCCTTTTCTGAAGTCTTTAATGAAAGGGAAGTCAAACTCAACCAACATCCTTCACTCCTTGTAGGACTTTAAATAAAATGTTTTCATTCACAAAAAAATAATAATAAAATAAAATGTCATGGGAAGCTAGTCTCAAAGTATCTCTACATTTTGAAGATTGTTGATAATGGAAAGTGCTTTTTGACAAGATATTTAATTTTCAGATTCAAACAAAGACGTTGACAGCAAACAACACATTGAATTATAATAAAACATATTCACTGAATGGAAAAGTCTCTATGGAATAGTTCAGTAACTATAGTTGGATTTCATTATCTTTATAAAATACATTTTACCATAACTCTGAAGACTTATAAAACATGACCTAGAATAGGAGAAATGATTATAATCTATTAATAACTACTGACCACAGAATACCTTTAATAAATGCAAACACAGAATGGTATCTCGTTTTACAAATAAAATATGAACTAGTGTACTTTTCCTGCTATATTAATTCTTTAAAAATATATCTTTTAGCCTTTTGATTTCAAAGTAAATGCTCATTGTAAAAAAAAAAAAACTTTTTTATTTTATATGCTTCTCTATTGTTTGAAAATCCTCTCCCTTCCTCCTCTCTAATTACACTCCCCAAGGTTAACTACTACTAATACTTTAGTTTTATTCTTCCTGACATTTGTTTCCAGGCAAATACAGACAGACATACATGTTTTTCGAGTATACACACAACTTTTAAAATATGGGATCATACCACACATACTGTTTTATAAGTTATTTGTGTTTCTTAATAGTAGATCCTGGATTTCTTTACATGCCAGATTTGATAGATAAACTTCATTCTTAGGGCCTCTCACTGTTGTGGCCTCTCCCGTTGCGGAGCACAGGCTCCGGATGCGCAGGCCCAGCGGCCATGGCTCACGGGCCCAGCCGTTCCGCGGCATGTGGGATCTTCCTGGACCGGGGCACGAACCCGTGTCCCCTGCATCGGCAGGCGGACTCTCAACCACTGCGCCACTAGGGAAGCCCCAAAACTTCATTCTTTTTAAAGAGCTGCATAGTGTTCCTTACTATTGGTATTTTGTTAAACACTTCTCTATATGTAGATATTACAGTAGCTGCTGTTCTCCCGCCCCTTCTATCTTATAATCTATTTTTAACTTATTCACTGATAATACAAGTATAAATTAGGATTAAAAATTATGATGTCAGTTCTCCTTTGAAAGAAGCTGTAATGTGGTCATCTAATAGTAATAAACTTTTTTTTACTTTAAATAAATATTTTGGCCTTTCATCACTGATAATCATATGCAAAAGTTGTCATTGTTTTCCATGCAGTGTTATCAATAATTCTGAAATTTTTCACATATAACTGATTTTCAAATTAACTACACATTATAGCCTAATTCTCCACTGTCACTCAATTACATGTAACAACTCTTTATTGGTGTTCCTACAAGCCTACTGTAGTACGCCGTTGTCTAAGGAATTAAAAATAAGTCTTTCACAAAGGACTTGCCTTCAGGGAGCTTACAACTTTTGGGGAAAAAAACTTAGTTACGTATATGAAACAATCACACCAGAATATAAAGACTGGAGAAAATGTAAAGGGAAGAAAAAATAATCAAGGGACCAAGTATTATAAGGTACAATATAGAGATTACCTAGTGAGGAGAGAAAAGGTAAAGAACTAATGGAAGAAATGGGAATTTAGATGCACTTTGGAAAAGTACTAGGATCTGGATAGTGAGATAGAAAAGGGGGGAAGATACTCCCGGCAAGGGAAAATGTTTTAGGAAAATCTTGAAGACTGGCATGAAAAAAGAAAGGGAAACAGAAGGAAAGGGGAAAGAAAGAGAACTAGGAAAAAGGGAGAAAAGAAAATCATGGTTAAGACAGAAGCATACAGGAAAAAGTTTCTGAGATGGAGTGGTGGGCACGGAGGGTTGTTTGTTGCTTAGGCACATATATTTACTGTCAGAGGAAGAAGCCTGGGGAGAGGTAAAACTAAAAGATCCTAGTGGGAAAAGAAGTCAGTGGTAAAGGAAAGAGTGAAGAGAACAGTGACACACAGAGATATTCCCTGGAGGGAAGAAGTAACCCAAATGGTAGCTGCTCCCTAAACACTTGGCCAAATGTTTTAGTCCCATATCAACCAACATTTAGCATTCAGCCCCTTCACTGGCTTCTGCAAGAAATCCAGGTACACCAAGGATTTCGTAATTTCCATACGTTTTTATTTGTGGGGTCACAGTGAGAGTCACATTACACAATATACAGCATTTCACTTGGAAAGTCTCATCTAACATATCTCGAGGGTTCCCATTCCCCTCCTGCCAGATTTTCCCTGTACCTTTCACTTTTTTCTTCCCATTATTTCTGTCCCAGCTTCTACTTCCAAATCTGTGTATGTAACTCATCCTGAACCTTAACAAAACAGCCCCTTCCAGTGGACACAACACACCTCTTTAAAAGGCAATTTAACCATCATCTTAAACTTGAACAAGCCCCTTGTAGACTCAATATTCATCACAAATGAATTATCAAGGCATTTCTTCCAAACAAATTCAGCATTTTCTGCAAAAACAAAAATTCTTGTGCCAAATACTAAAAGACCGACAATTTCTCCATCTCAATACAAAATCAAAAATACAGATGAAAAGTTTTCACCTTAGTAAAAGAAGCATAACTTTTATAAGAAACAGAACCAATCTTCCTAAGAAATAGAAGAAAGATTTTTTAAAACATAAACTACCATTGGCAAGAATGTGGTGAGGCAAAATCTCATATGCTGCTGTGTAGAATAAAATCACTAAGAATATATCTAGAAAACAATTTATCAGAATATTCATGCTCTTTAACATACTATTTCTACTAACAGAAAGCTATCCTGAGAAAATAATCGGAGATATGGCCAGATAGTCAACGATGTTATCATAATGTTATTTATAACAGGAAAGCCTGGAATGTTTACAAAAAGAAATGGCTGAATAAACTATGCTATGCTACCATCTTATAACAGAATTTAATAGAGGTATCAAAATAATATTTTAAAGTGTCATATATTCATATAAGAAAAATAATATGTTAAATAAAAATAAAAAAATAGGGCTTCCCTGGTGGCGCAGTGGTTGAGAGTCTGCCTGCTGATGTAGGGGACATGGGTTCATGCCCCGGTCCGGGAAGATCCCACATGCCGCGGAGCAGGTAGGCCCGTGAGCCATGGCCGCGGAGCCTGTGCTCCGCAACGGGAGAGGCCACAACAGTGAGAGGCCCGTGTACAGCAAAAAAAAAAAAAAAAATCAAAAACTAGAATAAATATGAGTATTTCAAATTCACTTTTATTTTATTTATTTATTTTTTAAATGTGAGCAGTTTATTAGTGTTGCTTTGAAACACTATCCATCCCTTTGATTCACTCATTTGACACAGCTGATTACCCCCTCAGTTTTTTTTGTTTTTTGTTTTTTTAATTTATTTTGGCTGTGCTGGTTCTTTTTTTTTTTTTAATTAATTAATTTTTTTGGCTGCCTTGGGTCTTCGCTGCTGCACATGGGCTTTCTTTAGTTGTGGCGAGTGGGGGCTACTCTTCTGGCAGTGTGCAGGCTTCTCATTGCGGTGGCTTCTCTTGTTGTGGAGCACAGGCTTTAGGCATGTGGGCTTCAGTAGCTGTGGCACGTGGGTTCAGTAGTTGTGGCACGTGGGCTCTAGAGAGCAGCCTCAGTAGTTGTGGCACACAGGCTTAGTTGCTCCATGGCATGTGGGATCTTCCTGGACCAGGGCTCGAACCCATGTCCCCTACATTGGGAGGGTGGAGTCCTACCCACTGGACCACCAGGGAAGTCCCTCAAATTCACTTTTAAATTATATATACACACAACCATTTGTGTGTCCATACACACATACAATTTTACATAGATAAAATTAGAAGGAAGTACAATGAAATTTTAGAAGTAATTTTCTTTGGGTGTTAGGATTGATTACTTTTTCTTCTTTTATTCTTTTCTGTAATGATCAGAAGTGAGATGAGGAAGGGAATGTCGTCATTTGCAAAGCATAGCAATAAGACACACATGCTGTGCCGCTGTTGTGGCTCTAAGGCCTACCACTGACATAAGTTGATCTGTGGCAAATGTGGCTACCCTCCCAAGTGCAAGAGAAAGTATAACTGGAGTGCCAAGGTTAAAAGATGAAATGCCACTGGCACTGGTTGAATAAAGCGCCTAAAAATTGTATACAGTAGATTCAGGCATGAATTCCCTGAAGAACATCACCTAATCCCAAAAGAGCAGCTGTTGTAGCATCCAGTTCATCCTTAAGGGTTTCAATAATTAGTCACTCAACAAATGTTTAAAAAGAAAAAAATCAAGTTTTCAACCATAGCATTCATAAGTGGAAAAAAATGTTTCTTTTTTTAAAAGCAGCAGCTACGGGGCTTCCCCGGTGGCGCAGTGGTTGAGACTCTGCCTGCCGATGCGGGGAACACGGGTTCGTGCCCCGGTCCGGGAGGATCCCACATGCCGCGGAGTGGCTGGGCCCGTGAGCCATGGCCGCTGGGCCTGCGCGTCCGGAGCCTGTGCTCCGCAACGGGAGAGGAACACAATGGCCAGAGGCTCGCGTACCGCAAAAAAAAAAAAAAAAAGCATCTGCTACATTTCTCTATAAACAGGGTTGTTTTTTTTTTTTGACACAAGAAATAGGCATTTTTAAAAATGTAGGCTCTGATATATATAATGTATACACTCTACACTGTTGTATTCTATGACTATGGTGAACTCTGCATACTCCTGAGTTTCCATTATAAACCCATGTTGAGGAAAGTTATGAGTGAAAAGGAAAGGAATAAGTTTGCTGTTGTCCTGATTTTTACTTCGTAACTGACAACTTTAATGACGCTAGAACATAAGCTAATGTGAAGGAAGGGAACTTTTGTGTTTTGTTCACTGCTTTATCCTCAGAAAATATTTGTGAATAAATCTTTTTTTAAAATTATGAATCACATTCCTGTTCTACTATATTCTTTGTCTTGAATAAAAAAGACAAAGAGGAAGTGCTGACTTTTAAGTGATGAGTTGGGGAACCCATTAAAACAAATTAGTTCTGTTTTTTTTTTTTTTTTCCTGGCCCTACAAAGGGGATGACGCTTTCTCTCTAGAGAAGCTCATCTTAGGTTACTCTGAAGTGTTCTACTTTAGTACTAACTTTCTTCATAAATTGTATCCTACTACTCTGATTAAATCATCTCACCATCTCTTTTATTTTTCCTATATCTTTTTTCTCTGTGTATGGCCTTCCATGCACAGTTGACCCTTGAACAACTTGAGGCTAGGGGTACCAACCACCAACAGTCAAATATCTATGTTTAACTTTACAATCAGCTTTCCATAACTGCGGTAACCACATCTGTGGTTTCAACCAATTGCAGATCATGTAGTACTGAAGTATGTATTTACTGAAAAAAATTCACACATAAGTGGACCCGTGCAGTTCAAACCTGTGTTGTTCAAGGGTCAATTATAGTTTCTTACTCTTTTTAACTGTGCCTTATATGCTGGTTTAACATATTATTTAATTTTTAAGTTTTATTATGGGATTTCTCATTTCTGATATTCTAATTCATTCTTATTTCAATGTGCCTTGTCATGTTTAGAGTCTATTATTACTCTTTATTTATGTTTTAGAATCCCTCTTTTTTTAAACATCTTTATTGGAATATAATTGCTTTACAATGGTGTGTTAGTTTCTGCTTTATAACAAAGTGAATCAGCTATACATATACATATATCCCCATATCTCCTTCCTCTTGCGTCTCCCTCCCACCCTCCCTATCCCACCCCTCTAGGTGGTCACAAAGCACCGAGCTGATCTCCCTGTGCTATGTGGCTGCTTCCCACTAGCTATCTATTTTACATTTGGTTAGAATCCCTCTTTTATTTATTAAATATATTTATCTTATGTATTAGATATTTCTAATAGCTGAAATATCTGTAGATATGTTTCAGTTGTGATTTCTGCTGACTCTTGCTCATAGTGTTTTGATTTTTTCCCCTTGTATGTTTTGTGATTTAAAAAAAAAAATGAGTTTATTTGTTAGAATTTTAACTATGATTATTTGATAACTAGGTTGATAATTCCTTCCTTGGAGGATTTGTGATTGTTTCTGGCAGGTACTGAAAAGTGTTACAGACTCAAGTCTATTTTAAATTAAAACTCTCCATTTGTAGAGTTTAAGGACCATGAAAATAGTATAAAATAAGGCCTCAAATCCAAGTGAATGTAAGCAGGTAACCAGGAATTATTCAGGGGGATTTTAACTCCACCCAGAGCTGTATGCCTCTCCAGGATGGTCTCTGATAGGCCCCCTTCACTTTGCAGAACGCAGGGAATTTTCCTTAGTCTCCATTCTTCTCCATGCACAAGTTTCTATGGCAACAGAAACTGATGGATGTCCCCAAAGTATTCAGTGATTTCAGCACTCGTTTACCTCACAGAATATACTTGTTTGGTTTCTAGCCCCAGAAAGTTTCCCTTATTTTCTTATAGGTTCATCCATTCATTTTAAAGGATTTTTAAAATACTAAATCTAGTATTGTACATATTTGGTGGATGCCTTGTCTATCATACTGCCAGAAATGGAAGTCTATTTAATACTTCTACGATTGCTTTGTAAAATTTAAATCAGGATATTATAATTACTCCTGTAAATGTTATTTTAGTGTATTAACTGTAGTCTATAAGTCTGTCAAGGGTACTTATAATCTTGACTGAGTTATTATATTAGCTTACCTTTGAAGTTGTGTATCATCTGCAAATTTTCTTCAACTTTCTCAGCCTTCACCAAAGTCACTGATCAACACAGCTTCTGACAAAAAGAAAAGCTTAAAAATTAATTTAAAAAATCTTTATAGAAATTTCAATGTTTTTCTTATTATCATGTACATAGAATAATAAATTGAATTTCCATCATAATCATATACAAATGAATCAAATTAAAATAGGAATATCTCCCTACCCCAATTACTTCAAGTGGTAGACTTTTTAAAAAGTAGTACTGAACCAAATAAAAATATTTCATCATTAGGGAAAACCAGTAGAAATGTAAAGGGGTGGCTTAGATGAGGGGAACTCTAGCACCACTGAAATCTCTATCAGCCCTAACCTTCCACAGGAGGAAACCACCTTATCTAAACTAGTATCTTAAAGGCCAATACAAAAAGGTTGTGCAAAGCTTAGAAGAGCTTTGAAGTGTCACGAAGGGAAGATTTGAAAGGTTTTTTGCTTTTAACAGCATCATGAAAACCCATGCCTGCTAGATTTTTTCTTTTCTGCTTTGCCATAGTTTTAGTTCTCATCTGTCACTAATTTCAGTCATCAATGGCAACTTTTATAAAATGTTTATCTCCAACATCAGTATGAGAGTGTGTATGTGTGCATGTGTGTATGCTTACATTTTCCCATTAGAAATAAGAGAAAACTTACACTCTCTCCTTTAATACAATGCTCTTGCATGAAGAACGTATAAACCACTGACTTTGGGTCTGCATCTTTATTTATTTTCTGAGCAGCAACTACTGGTTTAAACAGAACATTTAGCTCTGGATGTTCTTTCTTCTCAATATTTGATGTTTATCCTGCAATAATGTAGTAGAAAAAACACAGGCTTTGGAATCACATAGATCTGGGTTTAAATCTCAACATCCCTCTTAGGAAAATAATATCACAAGTCTCAACGGGTAGCTGCATGAGCCAAATTATATAGCATATATATAGTGCCCAGCACAAAGCCTGCTGCGTAACCTGTACTCTGTTATGTTAGCTGTCCTTCTGTGTAATTTTGTACTTCATTTCCACTGTGCTCAGTCATAGCCCTGATAAACTACTGTGGTTTTGTTCAACAATTAACATTTTGCAACACTTATTTTACCCAACAATAGACATAAGATACTTTAAAAATAGCAATACAACAATTATACTACTGAATATACCCCGCTAATAAGATACAGTTATCCCTTGGTATCTATGGGGGATTGGTTCCAGCTCCATTCCCCCATGGATACCAAAATCCACGGATGCTTAAGTTCCTTATATAAAATGGCACAGGGTTTGCATATATCCTATGCACATTGCACATATACTTTAAATCATCTCTAGATTACTTATAATACCTAATACAATGTACATGATATGTAAATAGTTGCCAGTATGGGGTAAATTCAAGTTCTGCTTTTTGGAACTGTCTGGAATTTTTTTCCCTAAATATTCTCGATCTGTGGTTAGTTGACTCTGCAGATGGAGAATCTGAAGATACAGAGGGCCAATGTACAGTCCAAAATCTATGTTCTAAAGTCACTAAAATTGTTCCTTTTCTTGTGTGGCTATGTCACCAAACTTCTATATAGTTATATAAATTTATTTCCTTTGTAGATTTTTCTTCTCTTTCTACCTTTTTACTTAAATTTTTGAATATGTAAACATACATGATTCTAAGATTGAAACCATGTAAACAAGTTATAATTAGAGAACTCTATCATTGGCACCTTTCCCATTCCTTCCTTCTACATATTTAATAGATTACTCTATATACTCTTCTGTGCCTTTGTTTTTTCCACTTTGTAATATATTCTGCAGATCACCCGATATTGGCAACAGTATGCCTTCTAGTGAAAAGGGTGACTTGGAAGGGACACCATCAACCTGGAGATTATTCCATTGTTGAATGTACTTTAATCAGTTCCCTATCAATGGGCATTTTGGTTATTTCCAATCTTTCGCTAATACAAGTAATTCTGTTGTGACTAAATTGATACAAGTGCCAGTTTATATTTTATATCAGTGTGTCCTTAGAACAGATTCCTAAGTTAAATGTCTGGGTCAAAAGACACATGCATATGTGATTCTGCCAGATACTACTAAATTCCCTCCTGAGCGTTGCGCTTTTGTATCCCCACCAGAAATGCATCAAAGTGCCTGTTTCCCCACAGTCCATAGAATATTAATATAGCTACAGATTTTGGTGAGAAAGGCTTTAGTGTAGTTATGGTTTTTAGAATAGGTTTCATTTGTATTTCTCTTTGTATGACTGAAGTTGAACATCTTTTATATGCTTTGTCAACTGCATTTTTTTCCATGATATCTATTTTCATATCTTTGGCCTGTTTTTCTACCAGGTTGTTGGTAATTTGCCTTGATTTTTGGAGGTTATTTTCATTAAGGAAATGAGCTCTTTGTGCTGTATATTCAAATATTTCTTCACAGTTTGTCACTTGTTGTTTGACTTTGTTCATGGCATTTTTCACCATGTAAATATTTTTTTAATATAGTGGAATTTATCATAGTTTTAATTTTCTTCTGAGATTGAGTCATAGTTATAAGATCCTTGGCTTACAATTTCGTAGACTTTAAATTTGTTCCATGTCTATTTTGCTTTGTATGTTGCCATTGAGAAGTTTGTTGCTAACCTCTTCTTTCTGCCTGGAAGCCCAGAGGTACTTTTCATTATCTTCAAAGTCCAATAGTTTTATTAGGACATGACTTAGTGTTGACTACTTGGGATCAATTTTCCCAGTACACAAGGAGCATTTTCAATACATAGATTTAAGTCTTCTGTTACTTCCAGAATGTTTTCATGGATTTAAGTTTAAATATTGCCTCAGCTAATGTTTTTTTCTTCTTAGGAACTCTAATTTTACATATCATCTATATAAATCATTTTCTCTCTGACTTTTTACCTTTCTTCATTTAATTTTCATTCTTTTGGCTGTCTTCATATTTTTTCTCAATGCCCCTTATATTCTTTCCATTAGGTATCTTGGACTTTAGCTTCATTTTAAAAGATGATCATTTTTTGTCTTCATTTTGTTTCCTGAGTTCAGTAAATTCACCTTCCATTTCTTCCCTTCTTTTTTGATCTTGGGGTTCTGAATTTGAGACTTTATCTCTGCAAATGCTCGTTTAAGGGTATTTCATTCAGGTAGGAGTATTTAATTCAGGTAGTTTTCTTTAGCTCTTTAGTTGAGTAAGCTTTGGGGGAGACTTTCCATCAGCAGAAATTTTTTTTTTTTTTTTTTTTTTTTTGCGGTATGCGGGTCTCTCACTGTTGTGGCCTCTCACTGTTGTGGCCTCTCCCGTTGCGGAGCACAGGCTCCGGACGCACTGGCCCAGCAGCCATGGCTCATGGGCCCAGCCACTCCGCGGCATGAGGGATCTTCCCGGACTGGGGTACGAACCCGTGTCCCCTGCATCGGCAGGCGGACTCTCAAACACTGCGCCACCAGGGAAGCCCCAGCTGAAATATTTTGATTCTCATTTTATTTTTTCTACTTATAGTAACCTTATATGGGTGTTTCCTGCCATTTTCTGTTCATTTTGAAGGGTTTCAATTTCTCTAAACTAATTAACAGTGGTACATAGATAGGAGTGAGGGATTTGGAAGAAATACTAGATCTTTTTAGTTCAATAGCACCTTCTGTTGGTTTAATAAAGTACAGACTTTTAAAAATCAGTGACTCCTTTTTGGGTGAAAAAGCGTTCATCTATCTTCTACTCTGCTTCCCCAAGATCCTTAATTTCTACTACCTCTTCGTTCTCTTTACCACCAAGCCTCCAGGTAAATGGTGACCCTTCCAAGTCATTCTGTTCCCAGAAGCAATACCTGTCTGCGATGGCCTCTTTGATCCCGTGTACTTTCAAGTCCCTTTTGTCTAAGGAGTCTCAAACCTTAGTATTTCCCTCCTTAGGGTGGGGTTTTCTCTTTTTGGAGTTATTTTACTTGCATTCTACTGACGCCAGTTCCTGCTTCCTTTTTCTCTGTTCTGAAGTCTCAACCTCACTTGTCACCTCAGCATGGGGTCCAGAGCTGAGTCTGCTGCATTTCAGTTTATCTGCCTACATGACCATAATTTGAAATTACATTAGTTAGGCAAGGGTGGTGGTGATTTACTTTGCTCTCCTTACAGATCTGTATGGTTTGTTTTTTTTTAAATTATTTATTTATTTATTTATTTATTTTTGGCTGCATTGGGTCTTCGTTGCTGCGCGGGCTTTCTCTAGTTGCAGCAAGTGGGGGCTACTCTTCGTTGCTGTGCGCAGGCTTCTCACTGCAGTGGCTTCTCTTGTTGTGGAGCACAGGCTCTAGGCATGTGGGCTTCAGTAGTTGTGGCTCACAGGCTCTAGAGCATAGGCTCAGTAGTTGTGGCACATGGGCTTAGTTGTTCCTCAGCATGTGGGATCTTCCCAGACCAGGGCTCGAACCCGTGTCCCCAGCATTGGCAGGTGGATTCTTAACCACTGCACCACCAGGGAAGCCCTGTATGATTTTTAAAAGGATGTATGGAGAGATTTGGATTTAGACAGTTGGCCACCATCCTACAGAAAACTTGACCCAGGTTTAATTTTTTAATTTTTAAATTATCTTCTAGTTTTATTACATGTGGTCAAAATTTTGACTTTTTATATTTTGGAACTGATATATTCTTTGTGGTCTAATACATAATAGATTTTTATAACTGTCCTATGTGCATTTGAGAAAACATATTCTCTATTAATGGATTCAGACTTTGATACAAATCTGTAAGATCTACCTTATTGATTATGTATAATAATGACTAATTTTCTTGGTCCACTTAACCTGACATTTTGAGAGAGGTGTGTTAAAGTCTTCTATTATTATCAGGTTTCTATTCCTTTTTACATCTAGTAGTTTTTACTTTATGAAAACTATTGATGTGTCATTTGGTAAATAGATATTTTTAAAAATCTTCATTGTAAATATAACCATTAGCTTTATAAGGGCTATTTTATAATATCTTTCATCTTAATGCTTTTGGAACTAAACTCTGCTTGTCTGACACCAAGATGATGAACCTTGCTTTTTTAAAAATTTGCATTTTTCTGATATGTTTTCACCCTTCCCTCTATTATTATTTTAATATTATTCATTTCTTATGAACTCCTTTTATTATTCATACTTTTTACAACTATCTTTTGCATACAGCGATCATTAAGTAAGTTGAGCCCATATACATTTATTAATACAGCTGATATATTTAGTGTTGTGATAATGATTCATGTTCTATTCATTTTGTGTGTGTGTACAGTTAAGTACATATAGCAAATAAATACATATAGAAATAAAATACACATAGAAAATGTGTGCATATCATTACATAGTTCTCTTTGCTCTTTTTAGGGTAGGTATTTCTTTTAGTATTTAGGAAAGTTTTTGTTATTGGGGTTAACTCTATAGTAATATCTTTGTACAATACTCTTCATTCCCCTCCCCTCTTTTTAAGATACTGTTAGTTCCCTGCGATTAGCAGTAACAAAATTAGTAACTTCCTCTTCTCCCCCACCATCTAGTTTTGATCACTGGTATTACTTTTATTAGCATTTTATCTTACACATCTAAGTATACATACTTATTTATAGTATGTTTATGTCCATCAGTCAGCTTCAAATGCTATCCTTTTCCTTACAGCTAATTCCTATGAGGCAAACAACCACTTTATTCTACTTTTCATTTACACTCCCCTTTCCTCCTCCCTTTTTCTGTGGGCTATTTCTACATCATCAGATTATACAACATTTACATACCATTCTACCACAATTATTCCCATCTTACAATCTTAGTGCTACACAAGATATACTCAGTGCTTACCACCTGACCTCATGTCAAAGATTCTCCAGTCATTTCCTGGTTGTCTGAAATTTGTTCTCTAGTATATTCTTCAAGAAAGATTCATAGGAACAATATTCTTTGAGTTGTTTCATGTTCATATATGCTTGTTAATGGCCTGAATTCTTTAAGTATAGTTTGGTGAGGTATGGAATATTTATTTCCTTGAATATTTAAAAAATGTTGCTTTGGGGCTTCCCTCGTGGCGCAGTGGTTGGGAGTCTGCCTGCCGATGCGGGGGACACAGGTTCGGGTCGTGCCCTGGTCCGGGAAGATTCCATGTGTTGTGAAGTGGCTGGGCCCATGAGCCATGGCCACTGAGCCTGCGCGTC
>RJWK010057413.1:0-14155 GCA_004363435.1 Platanista minor
TTTTTTGCGGTACGCGGGCCTCTCACTGTTGCGGCCTCTCCCGTTGTGGAGCACAGGCTCCGGACGCGCAGGCTCAGTGGCCATGGCTCACGGGCCCAGCCGCTCCACGGCATGTGGGATCCTCCCGGACCTGGGCACGAACCCGTGTCCCCTGCATCGGCAGGCAGACTCTCAACCACCGCGCCACCAGGGAAGCCCCCAGCATCCTCTTTTCTTTGAAGAGCTGAGAGTCCAAGTCTGGCTACCACAGACGTTGCTGCAATGAGAGTAAGAGTTATCACCGTCGTGGAGAGGAGAAAGAGATGGGGAAGCAAGACTGGGATGCTCACATCCATGCAGTTCTTCCTTCTCAGATGGAGAGCAAGACCATCAAGACTACCCTTGCAATAGCGTTGGGAGGAATTGGTGCTGTTCAGCCCCATAGGACTTGGATGGGGAATTTTACCCTTAGCTTTTGCCCTGAAGTGACCGTGACTTAGAACCCACCTCCACCTGCCCCAGCAGCCCAGCCTCCTGGTTGTGTGATTCTGGACGGGTGGGGAGTGAAACGATTCAAATCTAAGAACAGGCCATTATTCTCAAGGAACATCAGTGATTACAAAGTTCCAGGCCAAACAAAATGAGAATGGGTGTCTTTCTTTTGTTTTTGGCCACACCGCACGGCTTGCAGGATCTTAGTTCCCCGACCAGGGATCAAACCCAGGCCCTCAGCAGTGAGAGCATGGAGTCCTAACCACTGGACCACCAGGGAATTCCCGAGAATGGGTTTCTGAGAAGGCAAGATGGTGATTTTTTTTTTTTTTTTTTTTTTTTGTGGTACGTGGGCCTCTCACTG
Source organism: Platanista minor (assembly GCA_004363435.1). Lineage (NCBI taxonomy): Eukaryota > Metazoa > Chordata > Mammalia > Artiodactyla > Platanistidae > Platanista > Platanista minor. The sequence continues at coordinate 836 of RJWK010057413.1, forward strand.
TTGTGGCCTCTCCCGTTGCGGAGCACAGGCTCCGGACGCACAGGCCCAGAGGCCGTGGCTTACGGGCCCAGCCGCTCCGCGGCATGTGGGATCTTCCCGGACCGGGGCACGAACCACTGTCCCCTGCATCGGCAGGTGGGCTCTCAACCACTGTGCCACCAGGGAAGCCCGATGGTGATATTTTGTACTTAATTTCAGCCCAAGAAATCATCACATCAGTTAAAATTTGGTTTCAATATTTTGATGCCTCCAGTGCAAAGAGAGAGATTTTCAAAGGAAGATGCATTTCTGGATGGGAGTAGTAGTGACATATTCTATGGAACTGTCATCTGGGGAAATTCAGTGGGAATCAGCCCAGAAGGCCTGAGGATGTGAAGCTGAAGGGAAGATAACTAGAGAGTTTGCTGGACCAGCAGGGTTGGTTCAGTGGGGAGGAAAGAGCTTGCTGAAGTCAGGAGCCCGAAGGGAGGGCTTTATACTCTGAGACTCTGGAAAAGTTCCCAGAGCCCTCTAAGTTGCGGTTTCCTTGTAAAGTGAAGTGAATAACAGCCGATTCTTAAGGGCATTTTGAGGCATGAATGGGAAGGCACACATTGGGTCCACCACACAGTAGGTGCTTCGTAAGTGGGAGCTGAGGCCGAGCCCCACTAAGGTCACAGTCCTTGGATTCCTTCAGGGCTTTAAGGACCCGAAAGTCTGCAACTCCTTGAGGGCACGTGGAACAGATCAGCATCGCCCTGCTCTACTGTCTACCTGTTCCTTCCCAAGAGCTAAAAACACAGGTCGAATCCACTTTAAGAGAAAAAGTGATCAAAGAAGTTGAGTTAAAGGCCTTTTAAAAAACATTGGGGTTCTGGGCTCCTGACATGTACTCAAGGGAGTGTGAGGCCCAAAAGGTAGGAAGTTACTCTTCCCCTCGACATTGTGTGCATCAAATTTTTAGAATCCAAGTGGGGTGCCTGATGGACGTGGCACCAGTGGAGGGGTTTGGAGAAGAGAGGATGGAGCAGAGTTCTTGTGGATGAGATTAGAGGAAGCAGCATTAGAATAGGAGAAAAGAGAGAATATACGGGCACAGGACCCTGACCATAAGGCTGGGGCCTGATCGTGAAGCAAATCATGCTTTATGCTACAGGCTTTAAACTCCCCTCTGTAGAGAAAGATTTTGTGGAGCCAGTGAAGGTGTTAAGGCATGAGAAGGACATCGTAGGGTTTGTGGTTTGGAAAGATGACGTTGGTAGCCTGTGGTTGATGAACTGAGGGATGGAGGGAGATCGGAGAGGTGAGTTTGGAAGCTCCTGCAGTGGTCCAGGAAAAGAGAGGATGAGGATGTGGACACAGGCAGAGGCAAGGGGTTGGGAAGAAGAAGAAAGAGTAAAGTATTGGAGGTCTAGATGAGTCAAGACTTGTCATCAGAAGCAGGAACTGAGGGACAGAGAGGAGTAAGGCCCTGCCCAAGGCCACAGAGCTCATAGGTGGCAGAGCGGGCTTGGTCCGGCCCCCTCTCTTTTTCATGGCATGGCCTCTTGGGCATCAGGAAGCCTCAGGTCTGCGTCTCCCAGCTGGGCCACACCTTAGAGGGCTGTCACATCTCTGAGTCACCAGGGACCGTTCCAGCTCCGGGGACTTTGGGTAAACACAGAAGACATTAACAGAACATGGTTTGTTATGAGATGTAGAGGCTTCCGTGTTTTTCTTTCCATCCTAAATAAACAGCAAGGATGCTGTGAGCCCCCAGAAGGGGAAGTGAAAATTCCTTTTCCCTGGGATTTTCCACAGCTTTGCGGTGAGGATGAGGGCCTTCCCACGTGCTCAGGGAACGGGCTGCGTGTTCTGACCTTTCCCCCAGAGCTGTGTTTACTTTCAGAGAACTCAGGAAGGGCCTACAGATACTGCCTTTCTCAGGGCACTTGGCAGATGCTGGAGAACTCCACAGATATTTGGCAGGACAACTCCGAATGTGCTGAGGACCACAGCTTCAAACAAAAAGTGAGTCAGCTGGGCTCCGTGAGGACGGGCCCTGGGGCCCACACCAACCTCTGCGGGGGTCCCCGCAATAGGGGCCACACAAAGAGCCTGCCCCCAGTGCGCCTGCCCCAGACTCACCTGGGAAGGTCCTTCGTCACCCAAAACAGCAACCCGGACGGCAGCCACAGACTCTCTTCTGCTGCTGGGATGAGATGTGAACCTCTCAGGGAAGGCTCCCCAGCCTCTGCGCTTGCTGTTCCTTCCGCCTGGAACACTTTCCCCAGCTCTTCTGTGGCTTCTCCTTCCCATTAGTCACATTTCAAGCTCAATGTCTCCTTCCAAGTGAAGTCTTCCAAGGCCACCCCATGGAGAACGGTCTCCATGGTCACTTTCTGCCACTCCCCCCAGCCTTTACAGCACGTGTCACTCTCTGACATTCTCCGGCATCTGCCCCCTCCTAGAATGTAGGCTTGGTGGTGGCAGGAGACAGTGTGTCCTGAGGGACACACACCTAGCAGCCGGGGTACAAGCTCAAGGCCAAGGGCCTGGTGGCCTGACTCACGTCCAGAGTCTTTGCTCCCTAGCTCTTTATGCCACTGCTCTGTGCCTCTGCTTCCCTGTCCATCCCCAGTAGAGTGTATTTATTGCGTGTACCATGTGAGGGTTGAAAGAGTTGATAGACATACAGTTCTCTGGAGAGAGCCTGACCCCTCGTCACCACAACGTAAGTAAGAGTGCTGGCTCCGTCACCAGGATCCAGCCGGTTTGCTGGGCAGTAAATCATCATATCATGTCTGTGGTTCCTGCCCAGTGGGAACTGGCCCATCCTTGGCTCTCTTGTCTATCACATCTTCCCATCAGTCATAAAGAACCTTCCATCAGATCCTCTGCCTCCGCAGGAAATTTTTTCTCAACATCTTTTTTTTTTTTTTTTCTTCGGTACGTGGGCCTCTCACTGTCGTGGCCTCTCCCGCTGAGGAGCACAGGCTCCGGACGCGCAGGCTCAGCGGCCATGGCTCACGGGCCCAGCCACTCCACGGCATGGCAGGCGGACTCTCAACCACTGCACCACCAGGGAAGCCCCTCAAACTCTTTTTAACTTTATTACTTGACGTGAGTTGGCAGAAGTCCGAGTTCCCTAGACCATGTGACAGGTCACACCTCTTAAAGGTATTAAAATCATACCTGTGGTTGGACTGGATTCAGCTTATCTCAAGGATTTGTCTGACGTTTCTCACAGCGCCAAACTCATGCTAACTGCATGCCGTGAACTGGGCACTTTGTATATATTTCTTATCTTCCCTCCTGGATGAAGCTGCTTGAGAACAATGACAAAGTCAGAGTTATAACAGAATACTTGCCACCCCCTGGCCTAGTGCTGCTAAAGGTGCACAAAAGCCTTTACATACAGTAAAGGGCACTTAGTAAATACTGAATGAATGGTTTCACAGATTCTGAGTCAGTGGGCGTGTGGTGGGGGTGTAAGTGTCAATACTAGTGGGAAAGCTCCCCAGGTGACTCTGAAGAGACTGGAAACAGAGGTGGTGACAGCGAATTCACCAGCAGGTGTGAGATGCCTGCTGCTTGCTCTGGGCTGAGGTCTGCCGACAGGGACAGCAAAGCAAGATGGGAAAACTGCACTTTCCAAGACAGGAAGTAAAGTTTTCTCTCTTTAGAGCAGTGAGGACACGGGCATTGCCTCCCCCTCTCTGCAAATGGCCATATTTCCAAGAAATCAAATACTTAAAAAAAAAGTTTCTGGCCATGTTTACCTGTGTTTCTCGTAGAGGGTTGAATTTTTGCCCAAAAAAGGCTAGTGTTAGTAAATCTATGCCCTTTGGAGTTTTGGCAAATGAGATATGTTATGTTCTTCCAACTGACAGCTCACTGGGGGTCGTCATGCATGTTAACTGGTGCTTTTTTAAGGAGATTGTGTATGTGTGTGTGTGTGTCTCTGTCTTTCAAAATTGTACACACTATGTCTTTTCCATCTTCACTGTGCGCTCATCATGCACTGTGGCCGTAACTTGCAGTTTAAAGTGTGACAGCAAGACTAGCACGATTCTCTAAAATTTCACAGATAGCAGATTGGTTCTTACTGTAGATCTTAGCAACCTCAGCATATGGTTTTTTTTTCTTTCCTTATTAAGTCAAGGACTTTCATCTTTTCACTTAAAGGAAGCACTTTGTGGCTTCTCTTTGACACATCCGAATTGCCAGCATCACTACCCTTTGGGGCCATTATTAAGTAAAATAAGGGCCACTTGAACACAAGCACTGCTGTACCAAGACAGTCTAGCTAATAACCAAGAGGGGTACTAAGTGACTCACGGGTAGGATATGCTGGACAGAGGGATGATTCATGGCTCAGGAAGGACAGAGCGGGGCGGTGTGAGATTTCACCACGCTACTCAGAATGGCACACCATTTAAAATTCATGAATTGTTTATTTTTGAAATTTTCCATTTAATATTTTTGGATCGAAGGTTGACAGCAGGTAACTGAAACCACAGAGAGCAAAAATGCAGATAATGGGAAATGACCATAAAAGAAAAAGTTGATAAATTGGACTTTATCAAAATTTAAAACTTATGCTCTTTTAAAGACACTATTAAAAAAATAAAAAGACAAGACACAAAATGAGAGAAAATACTGGCAAAACATGTATCTGACAGATTTATATCTAGAATATATAAAGAAGATTTGCAATTCAAAATTAAGACCAACAATCCAATTTAAAAGACAGCCGAATATTTGAACAGTTACTGTACTAAACAAAATATGCAGACGGCAAATAAGCACACGGAGTGATTCTCAACTCATTAATCATTAGAGAAGTGCAAATAAAGTCACCATAAGATACTACTACACACCCATTAGAATGATTAAAATTTAAAAGACTGATTGTAGGAAATGGTAGTAGACCCTCAAGCAGCTGGCACTCTGGTGGGAATGTCAACTGATACAACTTATTTAGAAAACAGTTTGGCAGTTTCTTGAGAAGTTAAAACGTACACCATGCTACCGCATCATTCTATTTCTAGATATTTACCTGAGAGAAATGAAAACCCACGTCCACATAAAAACTTGTACAGAAATTCTCAGAGCAACTTTATATGTGAGAGCCAAACTCTGAAAGCAATCCGAATGTCCATCAGTGGGTGAGTGCATAAATAAATTGCGGTGTATTCACAATGGAATACTACTCAGCAATAAAAAAGGAATAGACTATTAAATTTTTTTTTTGCGGTACGCAGGCCTCTCACTGTTGTGGCCTCTCCTGTTGCGGAGCACAGGCTCCGGATGTGCAGGCTCAGTGGCCATGGCTCACGGGCCCAGCCGCTCCGCGGCATGCGGGCATCCCCCCGGACTGGGGCATGAACCTGTGTCCCCTGCGTCGGCAGGCAGACTCTCAACCACTGTGCCACCAAGGAAGCCCCAAACTATTAAATTTAAAAAAATTTTAGTTTTACTCTTTATTGAGGTAATAGTGGTCTACAACATTATTTATGTTTCACGTAGACAACATTCTATTGCTACTTCTGTATACCCTACAGCGTGCTCACTACCAAAAATTTACTTTTCATCCACTGCCATGTAGTTGATCCCCTCCCCTTTACTCTTTTCACCATCCCCCTGCCCCTCCCCCTCTGGTAACCACTACTCTGTATATACGTGTTTGTTTTTGTTTGGTTTGATCGTTTGTTTTTTGTTTTGTTCATTTTTTAATATTCCACGTATGAGTGAAATCATACAGTATTTGTCTTTCTCTGCCTGACTTATTTCACTCACCATAATACCCTCAAGGTTCATCCATGTTTTTGCAAATGGCAAGATTTCATCTTTTTTATGGCTGGGTAGTATTCTTGTATATATTTACCATATCTTCTTTAGCCACTCAACTGTTGCTGGGCACTTAGGGTGTTTGCATATCTTGGCTGTTGTAAGTAATGAACATAAGAGTGTATATATCTTTTTGAATTAGTGTTTTTGTATTCTTTGGATAAATATCAAGAAGTGGGGGCTTCCCCGGTGGCACAGTGGTTGAGAGTCCGCCTGTCGATGCTGGGGATGCGGGTTCGTGCCCCGGTCCGGGAAGATCCCACATGCCGCGGAGCGGCTGGGCCCGTGAGCCATGGCCGCTGAGCCTGCGCATCTGGAGCCTGTGCTCCGCAATGGGAGAGGCCACAGCAGTGAGAGGCCCGCGTACCGCAAAAAAAAAAAAAAAAAAGAAAATGGGATAGCTGGATCAAATGGTAGTTCTAGTCTTAATTTTTGGAAGGAATCTCCATACTGTTTTCCATAGTGGCTGCACCAGTTTGCATTCCCATCAACAGTGTAGGAGGGCTTGCTTTTCTCCACATTCTCACCAACACTTGTTATCTCTTGCCTTTTTGATAATAGCCAAGGAATGAACTATTGGTACATGCTATGACATGGATGAATCTCTAAATAATTATTCTGAGGGAAATAAGCCTGACAAAAAATAGCATACTTATAAGATCCCATTTATATAACATTTTAGGAAATGCAAACTACCCTCTAAAGGCAAGGGATAGTGAGAGGGGATGAATTACGAAGGGTCACAAGGAAACTTTCGGGAGGTGATGGAAGTGTTCATGATCTTGAATGTGGTGATGAAATCACAGATATATTCATGTCCAAATTCACCAAGGTTTATACTTTAAATATGTGCAGTTTATTGTACCCCAATTATACTTCAGTAAAGCTGACAAAAGAGTTATGCAGAGAAGTTTAGGCATAACCTAGCAGGTAATATGTATTTACTGTGGGTTTCTGTGCAAAAATTTATTCAGAAACATAATCTTGATGGCTATATGCACAGTGGATTGAGTGAGAAGATGGGATTTCCTTTGGAAAATCACACTTAATAACAGAATTGCCAGTAAACTAACCTCTGTTCGCAATCAGGGTATCCTGGGACTCAGGGAAAATATTCCAGTGTTTAAGTGGGTCTTTGTTAAAGAGATCATCTGTGAAAAGTTACTTTAGGAAGGAGACATCCAGATGGAAAGCCGGCCCTGTCTTCCAGAGACAGGGACCCCGATGCTCTAGGGACAGCACGCTTCGGGGCAAAGAACCTTTCCTCATTCCCAAGATGTCCTCTTGTCCTGGGCGCAATGCTCTTACGATATCGTGAATCTCTGTGCATCACTGCTGGGCAGTGGGACCAGCCATGGAGGTGAGACCCCCAGTGGGCTCTTCACTCATGAAGGTTCCTCGAACTCTGAGATGTGCCAGAGAGCTGTGGTATAATCAGGTCTACTAGGGTTTGGGGCATGGAGAGGGGGTTGGACACCATAGCTGCCTGGCTTGGCGGTCACGCCTGCTCTTTCTCTGCGTTCAGGTGGAAGACCACGCCTTGCTGTCGACCTTGCAGCTGTTGTACACTGTGGGGTACTCTCTCTCCATCGTCTCCCTTTTCCTGGCTCTCACCCTCCTCTTGTTTCTTCGGTGAGTGGAACTTCTGCTGTCATGTGTGCAGACAGGTACCCAGGCATGTGCTCGTTGGCTCCTTTTAGAAGGCAGGAGACTGGGCTGGATGATTTCATGGCTCCTCAGAGCTGGAAGGGATCCGAGAGAGTCTCCAGTCCATCCATCCCATTTTGTGGGCAAAGGAAAGGGATCTCAGAGGTCCAGAGAAAGACACTGGGTCACCCCAGGTCGCAAAGCACAGCTAGGACTGGCATCTGGGACTCCTAACTCTGCTTTTGCCTCTTTTGGATTAGATGACCTCTGCCCAGCCCTGGTCTAAATTCCTAGTTACGCCCATTACTACCACAGCCCCTTCTCACCACAACTCTGCCAGATGCATTATTTTTATGGATGAGATTAAAAAACTTCCCCAAAACAAATTAGTGAGTGGGAGAGCTGGGGTTTTAATCCAGGGCCCTCGGACTCCAATTAGCCATCAATCATTTGAGTGCTTCCTTGGTGCCAGGCACTGTTCTAAGCAATTACATGCATTAAGTCATTTAAGTCTCTTTCTAATCAGAATTAAGATGAATTCTAATCCTAGGAGGTTAGCCTTATTATTACCCCATTTTATGTTTGTTATTTTCTTATTTATTTATTATTTTTTTTGCGGTACGCGGGCCTCTCACTGTCGCGGCCTCTCCCGTGGCGGAGCACAGGCTCCGGATGCGCAGGCTCAGCGGCCGTGGCTCACGGGCCCAGCCGCTCCGCGGCACGTGGGATCTTCCCGGACCGGGGCACGAACCCGCGTCCCCTGCATTGGCAGGCGGACTCTCAACCACTGCGCCACCAGGGAAGCCTTGAGCCATTCTTTCCTGAGGGAAGACACTCGGTTTTCTCCTTGCACAGAAAACTCCACTGCACACGCAACTATATCCACATGAACTTGTTTGCCTCTTTCATCCTGAGAGCCCTGGCTGTGCTGGTGAAAGACGTCATCTTCTATAACTCTTACTCTAAGAGGCCCAACAGTGAGAAACAGTGGATGTCCTACATGTCAGAGGTATGTCCTTCCTTACCGTTGTCCTCGGCCTGGTGGATCAATACTGGGAACTGCAAGAAGGTGAGGCTGGGGAGGAGAAGAGAGAGATAAAGCGGTGTCAGTCTCTCTGGTTAGAGATGCATCACCTAACTTAAAAAAAAATGCAACCTCCCGAGAATGGGGCACGTAAAGGAAATCAGTGGCGGAGAATTTCACTGAGGCGCGGCTTTATACCCAATGGGTGGAAAATTTCTTCACCTGTAGACGAAAGAAGTGCACCAGATCAGCCTTTTAAAATTATTACTGTGTTTTACGGCAGTGAAGCTTTTCTACGTCTGTTGAGATGGTTTTTCCTTTATCCTGTTAATAATGAATGCAGTAACCTCTCAAACTACCTTGCACTCCTGGAAGAAATCCAGCTAGGTCCTGATATAGTAATCTCTCTCCCTCCTGCTGGACTGTTTGCCAACACTGTGTTTTGTTTAGCGGTTCCTCATCTACATTCAGGCGTAATTTTCTTTTCTTGTACAGGCATACCTTGCAGATACTGTGGTTTGGTTCCGGACCACTATAGTAAAGCAAATATCGCAATAAGGCAACTGACATGAATTTTTTGGTTTCCCAGTGCATATAAAAGTTATGCATGCGCTATACCGTATAGTCTGTTAAGTGTGCAATAGCATTGTGTCTAAAAAAATAATGCACATACCTTAATTTAAAAATACTTCATTGCTAAAAAATGCTAACCATCATCTGACAACATGGGGTTGCCACAAACCTTTAGTTGGTAAAAAACACAGTATCTGAGCAGCCCAATAAGGCAAAGTACAATATGCGAGGTATGTTTGTTTATACTGCCTTTATCAGGTTTTATCAGGTACTGCCTGTACCAGCATAAAGTTTATGCTGACTTCTCAAGGCAAATGATCTCTTTCTCACTTCTCTGGAAGAATTTGTTTAAGATGGGTATTATTTCTTCCTTCAGTGTTCGATAGATTACCCTAGCGAAGCCATTTGGGCCCAGAGTTTTCTTTATTGCAAGGCTTTTAATTATGGATTAATTAGGACTATTACATTCAGATTTTCTATTTCTTCTGGTGTCAGTTGTAGTAATGTGTTTCTCTAGGAACTTGTGTGCTTCATCTAGCTTTTCACATTTATTGGCATATTGTTTATATTCCCTTAAGATCTTTTTTAGGGCTGTTACATCTATCGTGGTATTCCTTTTTTTCATTCCTGGTATTGATTATTTGTACCCTCACTCTCTTTGCTCCCCCCTTGATAATCCTTGCTAAAGTTTCTCAATTTTACTGGACTTTTCAAAGAACAAACTTTTGGCGTTGTTGATTCTCTTTATTTTATGTCCTCTATTTCATTGGTTTCTGCTATTGTCTTTATTATTTCCTCCCACGTACTTTCTTTGGCTTTATTTTGCTGTTCTTTTTCTAACATTTTTGACATATTTAAGGTAAGTGACTTTCAGCCTTTTTCTTTCTTAATAAATGCACTTGAGTTGGTAAATTTCATTCTATCTAGTTGTAAAATTCATCCTAGCTGCATGCCCCAAGTTTTGATAGGCAGTATTCTCCATACATTTCAGTTCAGGAATAACTTCTAATTTCTGTTATCATTTCTTCTTTGATTCATGAATTATTTAGGAGTCTGTGTCCTCATTTCTCATCATATGAAGATTTTTAAATTATTGACACCTTGCTTAATTGAACTGAGGTCAGAAGACATACCTTTCAGTGCTTTCTTTTTTTAATTTTTAAAAAATTTTTTGAGTGCTTTCTTTACGGAAATTTCTGATGATGAATTCTCCTTGTCTTTGTCTAAAAATGTCTAGGATGTCAAGAAGCTGGGCTTTAAAGCCTACATGAAGCCCCCATATTTTTATACTTTTGCCAGCCTCTCTGAGATGATCAGCAAGGGTTTGGGAGAGAGGGGAGCTCAGAGGGAGGGGCTGTGCATGTGGAGGCCCTTCTCCGCCCTGGTGGGGTCCAGATGCTGAGGGAGCCTGGACTCAGCCCCGTGTGCTCGGTCTTCTGCAGGTGTCCACTTCCTGCCGCTCGGCCCAGGTTCTCCTGCACTACTTTGTGGGCGCCAATTACTCATGGCTGCTGGTTGAAGGCCTTTATCTCCACACACTCCTGGAGCCCATAGTGCTTTCCGAAAGGCGGCTGTGGCCCAGATACCTGCTGGTGGGTTGGGGTGAGTGACCTGAACCCCCAGCCTCTTCTCCTGGGGACCTATCAGGAAGTGGGAGCCCAATAGCGCTTTTGGTTGGAGTTAGGGACCAACTGGAGTGAGGTTTCTGGGACAGATAACCCCGCAATCACAAGAGACTCTGAAAAGAGAGGTGTGTGTGTGTGTGAGTGTGCATGCGCTCCCATGCACACACATACATGCATGTAGACATAAGTGCTATAGATCCAGTGCACACGTTGGAAACTTGGGAAGGCTTTGGTAGAATCAGATGACATTCCTCCTACCCTGTCCCCAACTGTATTCATCTCCTAGGGCTGCCATAACAAAATACCATCGTCTCTGTGGCTTGAAACACAGATGTTTATTTCTGGAGGCTGGGAACTGTGAGGTCACAGTGCCAGGATGGTTGAGTTCTGATGAAGGTCCTCTTCCTGGCTTGCAGACAGCTGCCTTCTTGCTGTAGCCTCACATCATGGCGGGGGGAGAGAGAGCGAGAGAGAGAAAGAGACCTCTCTGGTCTCCTCTTATATGGACACTAATCCTATCACGATGACCACCCCTACTACACACACCTCATCTAAACCTAATTACCTCCAAAGGTCTCATCTCCAAATGTCATCACGTTGGGGGTTAGGGCTTCAACGTATGAATCTGGAGGGGACACAAACATTCAGTCCACGTGCCAACTAAGTCTCTAAGATGAGGTCTGGAAGCCCGCTTGCCACAGACTCTTGGGGAAGTTGAGGCTGCGGCATTCAGAGGGCATAACTTTGGCCGGGGATTCAGGAGGTTTGAGAATTGTCTTTGGATTTACTCTGAGCTGCTCTGTGACATGTGGCAAATCTGTCCTCCTCTCTGCTACCTGGCTTCTCAAACAATCAATGGCCCTGTGCCACTGTAGGCCTCTCCAGCTCTCACAGTCCACAGTTCTATGATGTTTGGGTTTTTATAAGTTTCAACCAGTTGTGCTTGGCCCATCAGGGTAGTGTAGGCAGTAGGCAAGTTTGGTCAGCCAGCCCTTGACTCCATTTCCGTGTTTTCTCCCAGCCTTCCCGGTGCTCTTTGTTGTCCCCTGGAGCATCGCCCGTGCTCAGCTGGAGAACACAGGGTAGGTAATTCACCTCTTTTTACATTTCCATGAGCTAGCCATTCTCAGCTAGGCCCCAATGTAAGGAAATATACTATTTTCCCAAAGAGAATATCCACTCCCTTCCATTTTGGCCATCCAGGGTATACTTAAGTATGTAGATAAAAGAATCAGATACCTTTCTTGTAGAAATTCATCTATTAATTTAGTTACAAATAAGCACAAAATTAGCACACATTAGTACAAAAATTGGCTGCTTAGGTTAGCAGCGACCCTGGGTATATACAAGTACAGGTACAAGAATGGTTATTGCATTCACAGTGGGGGAAAAAAGGCAAAACCAATCAAACCAAAAAACCCCTGAACATCCATCAATAGGGGAATTCATCAAACAAACTGTGGCATACCTATATAGTGGACTACTATAAAACTACAGAAAAAACAAGTTAGTTCTGTACCTTTTGGCTTTTAGGGAGTAAACCTCAACAGCGTGTTGTTAAGCTTGCTGCTGAATAATGTGTGTCAGTGATTCCATTTTTTTCCCTCCAAATAGTTACCACCAAAGATCCCCTACACAGACATACCTTGGAGATACTGTGGGTTCAGTTCAGGCCACCACAATAAAGTAAATATCTCAATAAAGCGAGTCACGTGAATGTTTTGATTTCCCAGTACATGTGAAAGCTATGTTTACACTATACTGTGTATTTGTTAAGTATTTGTTAACTATTTGTTAAATAGTAAGACTTGAAAGTAGCAGTTACTCCTTGATCCGTGGGCTACTGTATACTATTAAGTGTGCGGTAGCATTATGTCTTAAAAAAAATCTTGATTAAAAATACGTTATTGCTAAAAAAAATGCTAACCATCATCTGAGGCTTCAGGGAGTCATAGTCTTTATGCTGGTGGAGGGTCTGGATGGCTGCTGACTGATCAGAGAGGTGGTTGCTATAGGTTGGAGTGTCTGCAGCAATTTCTTAAAATAAGACAAAATGATGACACTTGCCACATCTGTTTTTCCTTTTATGAACGATTTCTCTGTAGCATGCACGCTATTTGATGGCATCTTTTCCACAGAAGAACTCCTTTCAAGATTGGAGTCAATCCTTTCAAACCCTGCTGCTGCTGCTTTATGAACTTATTTTATGTAATATTCTAAATCCTTTGTTGTCTTTCCAACAATCTTTACAACATCTTCACCAGGAGTAGATTCCATCTCAAAAAACCACTTCCTTGGCTCATCCATAAGAAGCAACTCCTCATCGGTTTCGTTTTATGATGAGGTTGCAGCAATTCAGTCACACCTTCAGGATCCACTTCTAATTCTAGCTCTCTTGCTAGTTCCACCACATTAGCAGTTAGTTCATCCATTGAAGTCTTGAACCCCTCAAAGTCATCCATCAAGGTTGGAATCAACTTCTTCCACAGTCCTGTTAATGTTTCTTTTTGACCTCTTCCCATGAATCATGAATGTTCTTAATAGCGTCTAGAATGGTGAATCTTTTCCTGAAGGTTTTCAAGTTACTTTACCCAGATCCATCAGAGGAGTCAGCATCTACGGCAGCTATAGCCTTACAAG
>RJWK010057414.1:0-14154 GCA_004363435.1 Platanista minor
GGTAAGGCTGGGTGACTTCCTTTCTTCCATTTTCATAGACTTTTAAGTTTTTATGCCGTGATTTAATGCTTGTTTTTAAAATTATGTAAAAATAAAGTGCTTTTTTTTTTTTTTTTTTTTTGGCGGTACACGGGCCTCTCACTGTTGTGGCCTCTCCCGTCGCGGAGCACAGGATCCGGACGCGCAGGCTCAGCGGCCATGGCTCACGGGCCCAGCCGCTCCGTGGCATGTGGGATCTTCCCGGACCGGGGCACGAACCCGTGTCCCCTGCATCGACAGATGGACTCAACCACTGCGCCACCAGGGAAGCCCCTAAAGTGCTTTTTAAAAAGAAATCTGACTTGTACAAAATTTAAATTCTGTATAAGCCAATTTATACGTTGGTTGTGGGGGAGGAGATAGTTATCTACTTTAAAAAATAATTCTTCACATTACAGAAGGACTTCCTTCCATAAACACATTCTGTAGGAGAGAAATCTGTCTAGTGTTTTCAGAATGGTGTTTCCCTGAGGAATATTTGGCCTAGGCTCAAGGTGCATGGGAAGCACTGCTCTTATAAAAAGTAAGCCATGCCTTCAGAATGACTGTGAGTTCCACAATCAATCAATTTGTGGGGATGGGGAAGCAGCCAAGATGAAACTGGAGGGAAGGGGGCAGGACACAATCTTTGAAAGAATGGCATAGCCCGAGGACATGACATGAACTGATTAGAACCAAATGGGTCCAAGATGGCAGACAGGTCGACTTCCACTAGACCTTGAGCCTCAGTATACACTCACTGTAACACATCAGCAAGGTAAATGACACACCCACAGGCACCATGACAGGTCCAAGGATCAAAAAGTAGGCGGTGGCCCAATTCCTAGAAATCCCCACCCCTTCCCCAAATAGCTGGAATACTCCTCCCACTCATTAGCCTATGAAATTACCCTCCCCTATAAAAACTGACAACCCCATACCCTGGTGCCTTTCTCACCTTCTGAGATGGCCCACACTCTGTCTGTGGAGTGTGTTTCTCTCTAAATAAATCCACTTCTTAACCTATCACTTTGTCTCTCACTGAATTCTTTCTGCGATGAGATATCAAGAATCTGAGCTTCATTAAGTCCTGAAACCGGGTGTGTGATCTCAGTTGGAAGACCGTGGGTTTTGGCCAGGTTTGAGTCCCAGCTGTGTAGGTTCAAACCCTAATCAGGGTTTTGGCTGGGTTCAAGTCCTGGCCGCATGGGTTCAAGTCCCAATCTGGATCTAGGCTGGGTTCAAGTCCCGGCATGTGGGTTCAAGTCCCAGTCTGAGGTGCACGGTTTCAAAGAGACATGCTGAGCTTGACGGTATTAAAAGTTTTCCATAAAAGTAATCTGGCCCAATGTAGAATCTCATCAGCTATTCCCTTATTTGCTAACCATTTCAGAGATAGCCCTGCTGGGGGCTGAGGGTAGTATAAAGTCCATAAAAGATTCAGGTCTGATCCCCCAGAAAAATCTAAAAGGGAAATGGAAACAAGTGCTATGTGGGTTAATAAAGCCCCAAGTCAAAGCCCCCTATATGGAATAATATCCCCAGACTTCTGGAGAAGGATGGGAGGGAGAGCTCGCTTGCCCCTGCGTTGAGCTGGGAGCCTGTTTTGCGACGTCTGGCTCTGTCTCAATGGAGTAAGTGCTCAGTTCTCAGTGAAGGGCATATTGGAACTGACAGTCTCACCATTGTGTATATAATCTGTCATGGCTGACAGATGAAGAAATGGGATTTTGTGAAATGCAATGAGATATAGCCATCAGCCACTGCTGGAAGGAAGCCTTGTTCTCCTGGACCCCTTAAAAAGCACTCATTCTTAGTCCTCTTTGCCCCTTCACTGCATCCGTCTGAGCGTTGGGTTTAAAGCACCATTTCCCCCCCCCCCCATTACTGCTGATCTTTTGTTGTGCTTCCCTTTTGTCCCCCCTGCCCTTTCATTGCCAAGCTCTCCCAGCAGGGCAAATTGCAGCTGAAGTGGTAGAAACAATGGGATCAGGCAGTGTCCAGATGGAGGCACTGGGAACCAGGCATGCTTTACTGCTTACTTTCAGCTGGTCTGCCCTGAGTGTAAGTGAGCAGGCCCCACCTTTCAATTGCCAGAATGAAATCCACCCTCCTGACAGTCACATGGGCTTCCCCAGAAGCAGGGTTAATTGGAAAATGAAACAATTAATGGGAGATGAGAAAGAACTAACAGTAAAAATTGCACTGAAGGGGAGTTACCCTGCAAGTGCCTTTAGTCCTTAAGTATTTGGGAACGCTCTTTTGTTTAACATGTAATGCATCTGAGCCCTCCAGTTTCATCATGCGCCATCATGAAATGAGTGATTGGTGGCTTATTGTCTTTTGTGTGCAGCCATATATTTTGTCATGGTAATAGGCATCTTAAATATTATTTTGTTTGTTCATTCAACAAACATTTATTGAGAACTTTCTGGGTGGTTTGCTTTGTAATAGATACTGGAGATAAAAGGATAAACGAGTGTCTCTGACCTCAAAGTACTTACAGTCTAGGAGAGGGAGACAGAAAAGTATACAAATAAATGGCACATCACATTACAAGGATTCTGATAGATGTCTTCATCTATCTAGACAATGGTGCATGCAGAAGGAATGGCATAAGAAATTAGGCTGAAGGAGGTAACAGTGTCTGAAGACAATATGTTGCAATATACAGGTCATTAATCTCACTAATGACAAAATGGAATACCCGTAGTAAAACAGATGTTCCTTCATTTATTCAATAAATGTTTATTGAGTGCCTACTATTTGCCAGGCACTGTCCTTGGTATCTCTGTGATGGTGTATACAGGCTAGAAAGGGAGACAGGCATTAATTCAATTAGTACAAAAATCAAATGTAAATTTAAAACTATGATAAGTACAACAAAGATGAGATACATGGGTTCATGAAAACTTATAATAGGAGTATTTCTATAAGGTAGGGAGCCTCACTAGGATTGAGCTGAGATTAGAACATAAAGAAAAGTTAATGAAGGACTCTACTAGTCGCCAAGAATAAGAAGATGGAGCAATAGGGAAAAAAAAACTGATGGGAATTAGGGGTGAAGATTCCAGCTTTACCACGAAGCCCCTCTGCGGACTTCAGTATACAGATCTGGAAAAATGGAGAGGGGTTGATGACAAGGGTAGAGGTGAGAGGGTGGCCATGAGTGCTGTTTTGCCCAGGTCCAAAATAACTTAAACCTTTTGTCCTACAATTTTTATTAAGTACTACCACTAACTCTCTAGAGTATTCTAGTGTGAGCAACCAATTATTTTGTCACCCAGAGAAGTAGGAAATTTTCTTTCCAAGCCCTCTTCTAGCCTGTCATCCTGTGAGTATGCACATAGTGCCAACTAAAATCCAAAGCATAAATGACAAATTAACAAAGCCCTGACTCATAAAAGATAAGTAGAATTTACTATTTTATGCCATGAATAAGATTTCTTTATTTTTGCCAAAAATGAGATAGAGCCTATGTCCACAGCAGTAATACCTAGCGGCCAAAGTCAAGTGTCGGGATTAGTTCTCTAGATTTGATGATGGCAGTGTCTCTACTATAAACTGCAAGATGAAGAAAAAATTAAATACTGTTTTTTCTTAATTTTCTCCTGGACACTTAACAGGCTTAGCTTGGGGAAGCTCTCTCATGATTCTTAAAAAATATGCATCAATATTGGAAGTATAAACAGGATTTCACAAAATCAGGGAGGCAGAAAATAACCCTAGGCATTCCAGAAAATGGTGTGAATGAAACCCTGGTTGCTTTACTATATTGAATTTTACCCATAATTCTTTCTGCCATCTGCGTTTTGACTCTTAACAGGGACGATAAGAGATGTTTTCTAATAAAGCATAAATCCTATAGAATCAATGGCAAAAGACAGAGAAGAGATAGGTGATAGATATATAGCTAGCTAGCTAGCCAGCTAGATAGACACGTACAATACATACATACATAGACAGGTAAGCAGACAGATACATATTGTAGGTTAAAACTTCCTAAATTCACTAAGCCATCATCATATACTCCTTAGTTGGGATATTATCAAAGGTTTCTTAATTTACTAATATTGTCCCTTCTTTAACAAATCTTAGGGAAATACATCCACTGTGTATAAAACAGGACTTATAATAAGCTTTAAAGACTGCTTTCTTTGTACTGGTAGCCTGGCTTAAAAATCTATCTGGAACAATGTGAACATACCTATATTAAAAATAGCTTAGGGCTTCCCCGGTGGCACAGTGGTTGAGAGTCCGCCTGCTGATGCAGGGGACACGGGTTCGTGCCCCGGTCCGGGAAGGTCCCACATGCCGTGGAGCGGCTGGGCCCGTGAGCCATGGCCGCTGAGCCTGCACGTCCGGAGCCTGTGCTCCGCAAAGGGAGATGCCACAGCAGCGAGAGGCCCGCGTACCGCAAAAAAAAAAAAAAAAAAAAAAAGCTTAATATCTCAAAACAGTGTGTTCACTATCCATTCCCTTTGTGAGTTTATAGACACTGGATATATTGTGTCTCTAGCACATGTTCTGCCTTTGCTGACTGAAGAGTTGGTCTAAGGAAGGTGTAAAGTCTGAAGACATTCATGTAGAGCCAATGTAGTGAAAAACACAGCTGACAAAGTCCAATGGAATGATCTTGAATGATAATGATTTATTTTTTCCTGGCACATTTGTCTAGGAGACTTGTTTCTTTTTTTTCTTTCTTTCTTTTTTCAAGGTTCCTTTTGAGAATATCCACGCGTTTTCTCAAGAGAGTAGTCAGGGCCTAATGTGGGCTTAAGGCTGTCTTAGCGGGCTCACTCCCAAACACACACCACTCCTAGAGTCGGCAGAGATTTGAGGGCTCTTCCATGTTTCTTTCCTTCTTTTCGTTTCTTCTTTATGACCTTAACTGGCCCACTTTTCCCCATGCAGTCGTCAAGCTTCCCCCCCCTTAATTCCTCAGCTTGTGCAATTTCTCCTTGTTGCAGTGGTTCCTAATGAGTTGCTTGTTTGAGTGCAGAGATGCTGAACTCCAGGATAAACTCCAAACAGAAATGAACTGCAGTAGGCAGAAGCAAGGGAAAGAGGTGTGTTTGAGAAGAAGCTGGGGCAAAAATAAGCTGCAGCTGGAGTTAGGGAAATGAGTGCAGGGAGTCTGGAAGTTCAGATGCTCTCCTGAACTCTGCCACCTTTGGCAGGACTCTCTATGGCTGAAGTTTTAGCATCTTCATTTGGAAAACAGAAGCACTGGACTGAGGGACCTTTAGGGCCCCTCCTGACTCTAGACAGTTCTTATTCGGAGATTGCATTAAACCAAGGTAGGTTAAAGTTCCTGTTATCTAGGGGGAGAAAGACAGTGATTATATCTTCCTTATTAATATTCAAAATCAACACAATGTAATTTTACTAAAGAAATTGAAAAAAACCTTCACAAAGCTTTCTGGAATTAAAGGTGTCTGTTTCCAACTTTTGAATAATTAAGCCTTTTGACATTAAATTTTAAATAGTTTCAACATGCTGATCTTTGTTTCTCTCTCTCCTTCTCCACTCCACCCACCCTTAGGCTTATGAGCGGCCACAGAAACACTCAACTCTCCATTATGACCCAGGCCTCCCACAGGACTTCACCGGTGACACCTTAAAACCAAAGCACCAGCAAAAAAGCAGCAGCCAGAACCACGTGGACTGGTCCACAAACTCTGACAATGGACCTGCCACTCAGAATTGCTTCATCAGTACAGAGTCTGGCAGAGAAACTGCAAGCACCAGCAAGATCCCAGCTCTTGAGTCCCTGGCTTCCTTTGCAAAGGCCCAGGGTAAGAAAGGCAGTGCAGGGAGCACATGGAGTCAGTTGTCCAACAGTAGCAAAGATCTGCTCTTGGGAGGTGTGGTCCCATCTCCAAGCAACCACAGCTCACCAGCTCCACCCAGCAGCTCTGCTGAGTGCAGTGGGCTCCAGCCCTTGGTAGATCAAGATGGAGGAGGTGCAAAGGAGCCCCCAGAACCACCTACTACTATAGGCAGCAAGAAAAAGTCCAGTAAAAAAGATGTGATAAGTCAAACCATACCAAACTCAGACCTAGATTGGGTCAAGAATGCTCAGAAAGCATTTGACAATACAGAAGGGAAAAGGGAAGGCTACTCTGCAGATAATGCCCAAGAGGCATCACCAGTCAGGCAGAATGTGAGTTCCATCAGTAATCCTGAAAATGACTCAAGCCATGTCCGGATTACTATCCCTATCAAGGCACCCTGCCTAGATCCAAGCAGCCATAAAAGGAAAAAGAGACAGTCCATCAAAGCAGTGGTGGAAAAGATCATGCCAGAGAAAGCCCTGGCTTCTGGAATCACTATGAGCAGCGAAGTAGTTAATAGGATACTTTCCAACCCTGAGGGTAACAAGAAAGATCCCCGTGTCCCTAAGTTGGGTAAAATGATGGAGAACGAGTCCCCCTCAGCTGGCCTTGAAACTGGTGGAAATGCTGAGAAAGTTGTCCCTGGAGGTGTATCTAAGCAGCGGAAGCCACCCATGGTCGTGACACCTCCAACATGCACAGATCACTCTCCAAGAAAGCGGCCAGAAATCCAGCACCCCAAATTCGCTGCAAAACGGAGGTGGACGTGCAGCAAACCAAAACCCACCAGTCTCCTTCGGGAGGCAGTCATGGCCACCTCCGATAAACTGATGGTGGAACCACCATCTGCTTACCCCATAACCCCATCCAGCCCTCTCTACACCAACACAGACAGTCTTACTGTGATCACGCCGGTAAAAAAGAAGCGGGGACGACCAAAGAAGCAGCCTTTGCTCACGGTTGAGACGATTCACGAGGGGACTTCGACCAGTCCAGTCAGTCCCATCAGCCGGGAATTTCCCGGAACCAAGAAAAGAAAGAGACGACGTAGTTTAGCTAAGTTGGCCCAGTTAGTGCCAGGAGAGGACAAACCCATGAGTGAGATGAAATTTCACAAAAAAGTTGGAAAGCTTGGGGTGTTGGATAAGAAGACCATCAAAACTATCAATAAGATGAAAACACTCAAAAGGAAAAATATCTTGAACCAGATCTTGTCCTGCTCCAGCAGCATTGCGCTGAAGGCCAAAGCTCCCCCAGAGACCAGCCCTGGGGCAGCAGCAATCGAGAGCAAATTGGGCAAGCAGATAAATGTCAGTAAGAGGGGCACCATCTACATTGGCAAGAAGAGGGGCAGGAAGCCAAGGGCAGAGCTGCCACCCCCATCTGAAGAACCCAAAACAGCCATCAAGCACCCGAGGCCAGTTTCTAGCCAGCCGGATGTTCCCGTCGTGCCTTCCAACTTTCAGTCACTTGTGGCGTCTTCACCAGCAGCTATGCACCCACTTTCGACACAGTTAGGTGGGTCCAATGGCAACCTGAGCCCTGCCAGCACTGAAACCAACTTTTCAGAGTTGAAAACTATGCCAAATCTCCAGCCCATCAGTGCTCTTCCAACCAAAACCCAAAAGGGAATCCATAGTGGGACCTGGAAGCTGTCTCCACCCAGGCTGATGGCCAACTCCCCTTCACACCTTTGCGAGATCGGGTCACTCAAGGAGATAACACTGTCCCCTGTGAGCGAGTCCCACAGTGAGGAGACGATCCCGAGTGACAGTGGCATTGGGACAGACAACAACAGCACGTCTGACCAAGCAGAGAAGAGTTCCGAATCCCGACGGAGGTACTCTTTTGATTTCTGCTCCCTGGACAACCCGGAGGCCATCCCATCTGACACCAGCACAAAGAACCGGCATGGCCACCGGCAGAAGCATCTCATTGTGGACAACTTTCTGGCCCACGAAAGCCTCAAGAAGCCAAAGCACAAGAGGAAACGGAAAAGCCTGCAAAACCGTGATGATCTCCAGTTTTTGGCAGACCTGGAAGAGCTCATCACCAAGTTCCAAGTGTTCAGGATCTCTCACCGGAGTTATACTTTTTACCATGAGAATCCATATCCCAGCATTTTTCGGATTAATTTTGATCACTATTACCCGGTGCCATATATCCAGTATGACCCGTTGCTCTATCTTCGTAGGACTTCAGACTTAAAGTCAAAGAAGAAGCGTGGTAGGCCTGCAAAAACCAATGACACCATGACAAAGGTGCCTTTTTTACAAGGGTTCAGCTACCCTATTCCCAGTGGAAGTTACTATGCACCCTATGGAATGCCTTACACATCAATGCCTATGATGAACCTTGGTTATTACAGTCAGTACCCAGCTCCTCTGTACCTGTCACACACGCTCGGAGCAGCGTCCCCATTCATGAGGCCAACAGTGCCACCACCTCAGTTTCACACAAGCTCCCATGTGAAGATGCCTGGTACGGCTAAGCATAAAGCAAAGCATGGAGTGCACCTGCAGGGGCCCGTGGCCATGGGCCTCAGTGACAGGCAGCCATCCCTGAATCCTCCCAAGGTGGGCAGTGCCGGTCTGTCCAGTGGTCGGCTCCACAAGAGGAAACACAAACACAAGCATAAGCACAAGGAAGACCGGCTCCTGGGGACCCACGACAACCTGAGTGGTCTCTTTGCAGGCAAAGCCACAGGCTTCTCCAGCCACATCCTGAGCGAGCGGCTGAGCAGCGCAGACAAAGAGCTCTCACTTGTGAGTGAGAAAAACAAGCATAAGGAGAAGCAGAAGCACCAGCACAGTGAAGCCGGCCACAAAGCGTCCAAGAACAACTTTGAGGTAGACACCCTGTCTACGCTGTCACTTTCTGATGCCCAGCATTGGACGCAGGCCAAGGACAAAGGTGACTTGAGCAGCGAGCCTGTGGACTCGTGCACAAAACGGTACTCTGGCAATGGGGGGGACGGCAGCAGCGCAAGACCAGAGAGCCTGGACGTGTTCAGTGAGATGAACCCTCCGAACGATAAGTGGGACAGTGATGTGAGTGGGAGTAAAAGGAGGAGCTATGAAGGCTTTGGGACGTACAGGGAAAAGGACATCCAGGCCTTCAAGATGAACCGCAAGGAGAGAAGTACCTATGACTCCTCCTTATCTCCAGGTAAGGCCGAGTTTTCTTCAGACTTGGACTGCTTGTTATTTGGTTGCTGGGTCCTGCCCTTCAGCAGTCCACCATCTTTGGCGCATTGGTTTCACTAGTTTGCAGAGAGGTAGAAACCAAATGCAAACAGGTCTCCTTGCAAATTTGAGTCTGCTGCACATTTTATGCATTGTTTAATCAGTTATTTTCTGTCTTTCCTCTCTTGGAGCCATTGCCTGAGAACTGTGGGCCCAGAGGCAGCCCCAATAGCTGCCAAGACTACAACCATACCCACTACTTATGTGCTTTTAATTAAAGACGCTATGCCTAAGTCTTCATCTGATCTGATGGTAAATTTGCTAGTTGGATAAAACCTCTAAAACTCTCTAGGAATACCAACAAGATCCCAAGAATGCCAAAGTTGGATGGGAATGAATATCTAGTTTACCTGACATGCTAGCTGTAGAAGTCATACATCCTAGGTTGAAACATCTACAGGAGAGCCACTGGAAGCTGATGACCAGTGAATCTTGAAGTCTACCTGATAAGGAAGCCACAGTCCAAAGCCATGTTGTCCTCTTTTTGGCATTTGATAAGCAGCTCTTGGTAGACCCCTAAAGTGAAGCCCTGACCTGTCATTTCCCTGCACAAAGGTAGCGGTAGCGGTGGGGGGGAACCTGACTGAAAGGCACTGTGAGCCTCCTGCCTCTGCTGGAACCTACTGCTGTAGGTTCCACTGGGGATGGGATTTGCCCACTAATCTCTAAACTGAAGTGCTGGTGGCTACTAGGAAGAGCTCATTCCTTGTCAGTTGCTGGGAGAATTTCCTTGCTAACCTGCCCACCCACATAAACCTTCCTTGCCATGGAAGCCTCACACTTCTGCATAAATATCCCTTTGTCCATGTCCACACATCACACAGATGATAAAAGACTTCTGTAGAACAGAGTAGTTATTTACTAGGAAAAAGGTAGAAACTCCTCTCTTAGGAGCTGCAGAAGCTAAAAGGATTCCTTGTGCTCTCCCTGCCCCCAAACAGTACAAACCCTCTGGCCAAAGCCTGGTTTAAAGGACTGATCACCCCTGATAAGCTTTGGGTGCACTATTTCACCTCTGTTTATGATGTGTATCCCTTGTTTGTCTTCTCCCTTCATGTGGAGTCCATAATTAGTGAAGGTGAAGGCAGTCTATTCATGAGGATTTAGAGACATTTTCTAGGCCAGCAGATTTCGAAAAGAAATATGTTTTGATAATGGCCATTCTGACCGGCTTGAGGTGATACCTCATTGTAGCTTTGATCTGCATTTCTCTAATAATTAGTGACGTTGAGCATCTTTTCATGTGCCTCTTGGCCATTTGTTTGTCTTCCTTGGTGAAATGTCCATTTAGGTCCTCCGCCAATTTTTTAACTGGATTATTTGTTTTTTTGACGTTGAGCTCCATGAGCTGCTTGTATATTTTGGAGATTAATCTTTTGCCTGTTGTTTCATTTGCAAATATTTTCTCCCATTCTGAGGGTTGTCTTTTTGTCTTGTTTATGGTTTCCTTTCTAGAGGGTTGGGATAGGGAGTGTGGGAGGGAGGGTCAAGAGGGAGGGGATATGGGGATATATGTATGCATATGGCTGATTCACTTTGTTGTACAACAGAAACTAACACAGTATTGTGAAGCAATTGTACTCCAGTAAAGATCTATTAGAAAGGAAGGAAGGAAGGAAGGAAGGAAGCAAGGAAGCAAGGAAGGAAGGAAGGAAGATATGATTATGAGTTAGAAGCTACTTAAATATTGCTCCAAATCACCCCCAGCTTTGAGTTGCTGTCGTGGTAGGTGATCTCCTTGGTTAATGAAGAGACCAGTTAGCAGCCATGTTTCCTGCACTTGCTAAGGTGATAAATGGCCCACACTTCATGTCTGCCCAAGTGGATGTGCTCTTTCGGGTTTCCCCATTTCTGATCATCAGACTTTGTTGAAGGTGTTTGTTTTTTGTGCAAAGCCTAAATTAAGCCCACATGGACAGGAGTTGCTAAAAGATTAAACTTTCACATGAGAAGTACTGTTGCTTTCTCTTTCAGTGTGGTGGAATTTATCCATAGAACCAGAACTATCCATGACAGAAGGCATTCTTATTTCTATTTTCTTGGCATTGTTTAGCTAGAAAACAATGGTGGTATGTTATTGCTGAGAACCTACAAGCAAGAATCGTAAGTTAACAGACCTGAGAAACAAGGTCTCAGAAGTTAAAACCAGCCATTGTTGCCATTAAGGTTCTCAGCAGTCTTACTGGGATGTCTGCATGTCTGGACCGTATTACAGCTGGGTTCTGGTTGAATTTTGCCAGCTAGGGGTTCATCCAGTCACTGTGTCTCTGAGGGCAGCCACACTCTAGCCATACAAAATTCCTTGTGTTTGCATTCACAAGGTGGTCGTTACTTCATTTAAAATTCTCCCTCCCCTTCCCCACCTTCTTACTTGTTTTGCAGCCATCCACAGAAAGCTGGATTCAGCCTAGGAATTGAGTACTGCACCCAACTCTGTTATGACCTTAGGCATGATATCCTATCTCTCTGGGGTACTATCTGCCAATCTGTAACTCAAAGAGTTGGGCCAGACCTCTTTTGCATGGCATGTTTCAATTCTTAAAGCCATTTCACATGTATTTCTTATAACATCCTTCCTGCAATCTTAGAAGAGAAATATTTTCATTCCCATTTTATGGATCAGGACTCTGAGGCTCAGAGATCAAGTGACCTGTCCAAGTTCAGAAAGCTGTCACTTTTTAGTCTAAGCCCAGGGCTTTGCCCACTGCATTGCAACTCAACTTCATGTCACGCAACTAGTTAAGGCCAAGTCTAGAACACAGGCCCTGGTCCCCCCAGCCCAGTGTCCCTACATCCCACCACCACCCTTCCTCTCAGAATCCCATCTATCCTCTGATTACATGCTTTCCCCTAGGGCATCTGCACAGTGATTGTGTGATAAGTGCAGAAGAGAGTAATTAAGACAAAAAGACATCCCTTTATTCAGTTCCCAACCAATGAAGGAGGATTTCTTATGCCCTAAACTTTTCTAAATATCAGCCTGGAAATATTGATATATACATTGACAGGGTTTCCACTTCTATCCTTACTGAAATCCAGTTCCCTGAGTTATTTATGCCACTGCTTTGTGCTTATTTTTGTGTTGTATGAGGTTTCTCTTTTTTTTCTGAACATTTTCATGAATCTTAATTGTTAGTGGCTTTTGTGTCTATATGAGTTATGCCTACACATCTTGTTGAATATCTTATTGGAACAGACCCGATTCCTTATCATTCCCTTTCCTCCCAAACCTTGGCCTCTCCTTGCCTATATCCTAAATGTCCCCTCTATTCCTGAACCCCTAAAGCATCAGGAAAAAAATGTCCTTAGTAGCACTTGGAACCCAATGCATTCACCTTAATATTATACACTCCAAAGAGTGCCAAGTCCCACTAAAAGCTGGGAGTCAGATGGGATGAGGCTGAGGTTACTGGAGGCATTAAGGTCTTTCAGAGTATCTGAGTCGAGGTGTCTGTTCAGCTGGATGGTACTGAAGGTCATGATTAGAAATAAGCATCTTCCCTTCCACACCTTCTCTCCCTCTACCTCTTCCTTCTCCATTCTGGGTTCATTTCCATAGCATCTTAATGTCCAATTTCACATGAGTTAGTCTTCTCCAAAATAGATATGGCATAAATACAGATATCATTCTTTACCCTGTTGAGGACCAGATTTAGGAGTGGAGTGAAAAGAGGACCTTGAGCGCTCCCTCAGATCAGAACTGATGAAAGGCACCATATAAATGGAAGTCATTACCATTATGGAGAGAGGAATTAGAGACCCCATTTAGCAATAGCAGCAGTTTCACACCCTATTTCCTCTTTCCTGCTTGGAAAGTCATTCATCCTCCATCCCCCTGCCCCAGCAGATGGATGCATTGTCTTGTTAGCCCCCTTACAACATACCTAGATCTAAGAAATTACACAGACTTCTCGCCTTTTTCCTGTATTTTACTCCTTCTGTCCTACTGCTTCTTTGGTTTCAAAAGGCAGTGACTTTTTTGACCTATTTTCTAAATGCACACCATCTGGTAAATCTTCATTTATAAAAATGCTTGCTTGGGGCCAAATAATGGATAAATAGTGGGAAGGTGTAATCCACAGACTCTCAGAGCTGGGAGAAGCCTTATTGGTCCTCATTTGTGCTGCTCTCCCACCAGGCACCGCCATCTCACGCACCCTGACATGCAGCAGATTCCGAGAGAGCAAACCTGTCCAAGGGTGACAATACATAGTCAGAATGATGCTGTATGCTCTCAGAGCCACGTTCTCATGAGGCGGTGGAATAGGTCTCTAGTGTGAATGATGTTCTTCCTGTTCCAACCTCTTGGAAACAATCTTTGCGTACTTTGACAGAAAATTATGCCAGGAACTTCAGGCATTTTGACCACTGCTGTCCAGGCTCCCATCAGATGTTGGAGAAACAGTGAGAAGTCTAAGTTTATACCTGTTACCTCTTAATCCAATGCCATTCTTAGTCAAGGTTGCCATCCTGAGTCCCCAGTGTCAAGTACTTTCCTCATGATGAATGGATGCTGAGAATTCATTCTTAGCTCACCTCTCAGATATCAGAATCCTGCCATGTATGTAGCTGGATTCCCTTGAGCCTGGTTGACTCCACCTCTCCTTGTGGCTCTATCTTACCCTATGCCAGCTCCTCTTATCGGCACTGTGGGCATTTTGGGAGGCAGTCTCTGTTGTCACTCACAGGCAGAAAATGGATGCCCAAGCCAAAAATAATACAGAAGTCTCCTCAAAGCAGTCATCCAGATGAGGGAATTAACCACATGGACAAAATGTCATGAAAACCATACAAAAGAAACATGTGTGAGGAAAGTTTTCTAAAACTGGAATAGAAGGAAGAAGAGGACTCATGGGAGGAGAAAGTTAAAACCAGGAAAGAAGGAAGAGTAAGAATGGGAAAGCTGATGAAGTGTGGTCTGTTTAACCTTAATCCAAGTTGAATTCTGGGTCATCCTGTAGGAGGAAGTGAAAGATTAATTAGCGAATGGTTGCTGTGTGGCTTAGCAGGATTATGAGTACCTGCCCCAGTCTTGTCTCCTATGCTAACCAGCT
>RJWK010057415.1:0-14148 GCA_004363435.1 Platanista minor
ATATATATATATGTATATATATATATATATATATATATATATAATCTCCACATTGCCAAGAGCTTTTATCGTGAAAGAGTGTCGAATTTTGTCAAATGCTTTTTCTGCATTGACTGAGAGGATCATATGATTTTAATCCTTGATTCTATTCATGTGGTGGATCGTATTTATTGATTTGTGTATGCTAAACCATATTTGCATCCCAGGGATAAACCCCACTTGATCATGGTGTATGATCCTTTCAATGTGCTGTTAAATTCAGTTTACTAGTATTTTGTTGAGAATTTTTGCATCTATATTCATTAGAGATCATTATCCTTATCTGCCTTTGGTAACAGGGTGATGCAAGCTTCATAAAATGAGTTGGGGAGGATTCCCTCCTCTTCAATTTTTTGAAGAGTTTGAGAAGGATTGTTATTAGTTCTTTAAATGTTTCATGGAATTCACCAGTGAAGTCATGTGATCCTGGACTTTTCTTTGTTAGGAGGTTTTTGATTACTACTTCATACTTGTTAGTCATTATTGGTCTGTTCAGATTTTCTTACCTTTTTTTGAAATTTTATTCATTTATTGACATATAGTTGATTTACAATGTTGTGTTAGTTTCAGGTATACAGCAAAGTGATTCAGTTATACATGGTGTGTGTATGTATAAAGATATATGTATATATATATATTCCTTTTCAGATTCTTTTCCATCATAGATTATTACAAGATACTGAGAATAGTTCTGTGTGCTATACAGTATGTACTTGTTGGTTATCTATTTTATATATAATAAAATCCCATTTTATTATATATATGTTTATTATATATATGTTAATCCCAAATTCCTAATTTATCTCTCCCCCCACCCCTCTTTCCCCTTTAGTAACCGTAAGTTTGTGTTCAGATTTTCTATTTCTTCATGACTCATTCTTAGTAGGTTGTATGTTTCTAGGAATGTATCCATTTCTTCTAGGTTAGACAGTTTTTTGGTATATAATTACTCATAGTAGTTTCTATGATTCCTTGTATTTCTGTGGTATCAGTTATAGTGTCTCCTCTTTATAATTTAGTTTGAGTCTTCTTTTTTCTTAATGAGTCTAGCTAAAGATTTGTCAGTTTTTTACTTTGTCAAAACACCAACCTTTAGTTTCATTGATTTTTTTTTATATTGTCTTTCTAGTCTTTATTTCATTGATTTCTGCTCTCATCTTTATTATTTCCTTCCCTCTGAGCTTTGGGATTAGCTTGTTCTTATTTTTCTAATTCCTTGAGGTACAAAGCTAGGTGTTTATTTGAGATTCCTCTCCTTTCTTAATAAAGGTATTTGTTGCAGTCACCTTCCCTCTTAGGACTGTTTTTGCTGCATCCCATAAATTTTAATATATTGTGTTTTCATTTTCATTTGTCTCATGATACTTTGATTTCCCTTTTGATTTCTTTAACCCATTGGTGGTTCAGGTGTGTGTTGTTCAATTTGCAGGTATTTGTGAATTTTTCAGTTTTCCTCCTGTTATTGATTTCTAATTTTATACCATATGGTCGGAAAAGATGTTTGATAAAATTTCAGTCTACTTAAATGTGTTAAGAATTACTTTGTGGCCCAACATGTCATCTTTCCTGAAGAACGTTCTATGTTTACTTGAGAAAAATGTGTATTCTGGTGCTGTTGGGCAGAATGTTCTATGTGCCTTTTAGGCCCAGTTGGTCTATAGTGTTTTTCAGGTCTGCTGTTTCCTTATTAATAGTCTCTCTGGATGATCTATTAAGTATTGGAAGTGTGGTATTGAAGTCCCTGCTATTACCGTATTGCCATCTCTTTCTCCCTTTGGGTATCTTAAAATTTGCTTTAAATATTTAGGTGCTCCAATATTTGGTGCATTTATATTTATAATTGTTATATCCTCTTGATAAATTAACCTATTTTTCACTATATAGTGACCTTCTTTATTTCTTGTGACCAATTTTGGCTGCTCACAGAGTGTAGCTGTGAGGGGGCTGGAGCTGAATATAGGGGTCTTTCAGGATTGCTAGTAGCACAGATAGGAGTGTCTCCTGCTGGGCCCCTGTGCCAGCAGGTGTGCTCGTGGACTGTGGCTGGAACAGGCTGGAACCCCATTTCAGGGCCCTTTCAGAATCTACAAACTGAGCTTGACCTGCTTAACTCCAGAAGCTCCCAGACCATGGCCAAGAAGGGCTGGAGCTGGTTCATGATCCACAGTTAGTACTGAGATGTGTATGACTACTGCTCAACATACAAGTGTGTATTACTCCTCTTGGGTAACCTTGGCATTTGGTGCTGATGATGGAACAAAAGCCAAATGGGGTCATAGCTAAGTTCTCAGGGGTATGGAGCTGTTCCTGGGTCTGTACCCAAGACCGAGGTCCATGAATCAGACACCTGGGTTTAAGCCTGCCTTCTCACAACATCGCTCCTCCGTCTTTGACTGAAAGGGGGTTTTACAATTCTCTACTTTGATCCCAAAGCTCCCACAAAGACACTTTTGTCTGTGAATAGGTACCAAATTATTGTTGAAGGGGGATACAAGTGAGGAACATCTTATTCAGCCATATCATTTGATAAATGGTTTTAATTAGGGGCTGAATATAGGTTTCATCTCAGACACTGACTTGGTGGATAGTAGCTGCCTGCTGTGGAGCTCTGTGAAAGATTCTGAGGTTGCTCCTGGGCTTGGAGAGTGCCATCGTCAGTTAGTTATGTCTGCCATGGACATGACTTAGTGGAGTGCCGATACAAGTGCCATGTATTTGTCATTCCTGATCTGTAATATGAGCCTCAGCCAGTGATGGTAGTTGTAATTTTCTGCTGGGTCATGCCCTGACTTGGCCTTGGCAAGGTATTCAAATGCCTTGGTAGCAACTGAGTAATTTGCTGTTTACTTATCTCGCCTAAAGTAAGAATTTACTTTTGCGCTAGTTAAAATTGTATTTTAATTTTAATAACTGATTGATAACATAGTATGCATATGTGTTTGAGCTCTCAAGAAATGTTTAAGCTTTTAAAATATGTTTGGATGCCAAGAAAGATGGAAAATCTATTAGGTTGAATGCAAGAAATAAATTTACTTTAGATCAAAATATGCTAGTGAATACCTGTTTTTATTTTTTCATGAAACTTTGGAATGTTATTTCTCTTCGTTCTTGAAACAAATATTTTGAAAAAATGGGGACGACCGTGTTAAAAGAAATTATAAGTGCGGTGACATATAAAAATCCTCCAAATGATTTTATTAAAAACTACAGCAGACTAAATTTCTCCCTCCAAATTAGTGCCTACCCTAACTGTTAAACACGCAATTACCGTGTCCTCATAGTCTTGCGTCTTACCCAGAGCCTTGCACTCGTATTCTCCCAGTTGCTGAGTGGTTGTTATTGTAAAGGCACCATCTGACCCTCTATAATCCCCAGATTGCATTTCAGTGGATTGCAGTTGGGCAGACAGATAAATTTTTTTTTCAATTTTAGAAACTCCCATCATACCTACAAGTATTTTTTAAAGTGATGTTAGTTTGTGTTACATGGAAACGTTTGCTGAGCAAAGTCAGGGAAGGTCTGGCAACGAAAGACAGTGAGCAATACTTAAATCAATCACTTTGTGATATCAGGGGGGAAAATTGGAAGCCAATAGTGTGAAATTTGTTTGGAAACATTTAGCATATGACACTGTCATTAATTTAAAAATAGGACCCAAGAAATATGTGAAGTATGTAAAGAATGACGTTGGTCACAGGATTAGGGAGACAACCTCACTGTGACTAAAAAAATAAAAACAAAATGGTGGTGATAGGGTGGCCACAAATCAATTTCCAGTTGTAATTCCCCCTAATAGTTTTGTCGTGGTTTCTCCCTTCTGGATGGGTTGAATCCATTTAAAGCACTGTGCCTTAAAAACTTGAGAAACAATGACTCTGACTTGCTGCTGGTGATCTGTGGCATTTTTCCACCTCTAACTCCACAGTTTTTTCTAGAACATCAAAAGCTCACAAGGTGAATTGACTGTGACTTTCATTTGCAACTCAAATACCAGCTACAGTATGGTTGGCTATACTGGACTACGACTGGTTATTTTGGGTTCAAGTTGTTTTAAATGGTTGTCACGCAACCTCCGACAGCCTCGCTGTGTAAGCTGACACTCTGGTTAGTCTCCAGGCTGCATACAATTACAAGGTGGTAATATCTGTGTCCTGATGGGGTGGGAGGTGAAATCCCCTAGTGTGAGCTCTGTTGCACAGTAGAGACCGATGCGAAGGCCTGGTTCCACATGTCAGGGCAGAGGTGGGGACACCTGAGCTTGGACTTTCTTTCTGTTCCTGTTGTCCTCATATGTTTATCAGATTATTTTTGATAAGAACTTTGGATGCTTTTGATAAGTACCCCACATACCCTCCTTTTCCCCC
The DNA here is from genome assembly GCA_004363435.1 of Platanista minor. Lineage (NCBI taxonomy): Eukaryota > Metazoa > Chordata > Mammalia > Artiodactyla > Platanistidae > Platanista > Platanista minor. Next base: position 4,404 of record RJWK010057415.1, read on the forward strand.
CAGTCACCTTAAGTGGCTCGTTCATTCACTCAGCCAAAATACTTGATAACCCACTGTGTGCATTGAGCCAGGCGAAGACACAAAGAACAGGCACTACAGCCCTTGTCCTTATAAAGCTTTCCAATGCTGGAGACATTGCACTTTGTGTGTGTGTGTGTGTGTGTGTGTGTGTGTGTGTGTGGTACGCGGGCCTCTCACTGTTGTGGCCTCTCCCGTTGCGGAGCACAGGCTCCGGACGCGCAGGCTCAGCGGCCATGGCTCACGGGCCCAGCCGCTCCACGGCATGTGGGATCTTCCCAGACCGGGGCGCGAACCCGCGTCCCCTGCATCGGCAGGCGGACTCTCAACCACTGCGCCACCAGGGAAGCCCAACATTGCATTCTTTACAACAAAAGATTTGCGAAGGAATAACCAAGTCCACTTTCAATCAGTTTACTGATAGTTATCTTTTATATTTTTGTGTCTTGGAATGTCATCTCTCCTCCCTTTTACACCGTGAAGAAAGGAGAAAAATATGTTAATTGAAAACATTACCATTTGGAGGACAAACTACTGGCATATCCTGCCCAGCAGCACGCCCAGCTCTTCATAATCGCTGTAGTCAGGCTGCTTTCTCACCCTTCACTCATGAACCCCCAGCCACACTAGAAAGAGAGAGCAGAGGGGGAAGGAAGGGAGACGAACAGTCATCGTGAACACTGTAAATTATTTCAGCAATCAACTGACCCTCAATACATGAAAATTTATTACCATTCATTCAACATATTAGTTTTGAGTCTCTCTTTATCTCTTCTGGGCACTGAGGATAACAAAGCAAACAAGACAAGACAAAGTCTCTCATCTTACACCGCTTGTACTCTCATGGAGAATAGTCAAATTGAGAATACTGAGCAGAATCCTGCATAGGCTAAAGGCAGCTCTCAGAGACATCGCAAAGATGTTTTCATGGATGGCAGAAATATTTGCCATATAAGTGCACATCCTACCAAAAAGACTACAGAAAGGAACTCATTTAGATTGGTAAACTCTAGTGTATTCATTTTTTAAAAATCATGTTTTACAGGCATTTGTAGTCATGTTTCATGCACAAGCATAAGTAATGGTGCTCTTATATTTGTGCGAAGAAATCATTCATGAAGAAATATTACTAACTTGATATTATAGAACACATTCCAAATCATAAATGGTAACATTTGAAAGACAAATTGGTTTTGTCTTAGACGACAATAGACCCACATTTAGAAAAAGAGTAACCAAAGAAAGCATTTTAAGATCACATCACGAGTGGAGGGACAAATATGATTAGTTACATTATGTGTCTGTTGGCTCTTCTCTAACAAAGACAGCCACAGGTTTCTGCAGTGAGACGTGCAGACTCTCACACAAACTGAAAAGATTAGAAACGATTTTTTAAAAAGGTACAGCATTTTTTGAAAAAAAGAGCCTGGAAGAAAACAAATCACATGTTAAGAGTGGTTATATGTTAACTGGTGATTTCGATTTTTTTTTCTGCTTACCTATAGCTTCTATTTTTTTCTATAATGAACATGTATTCATTTTTCTATAATGAACATAGAAACATACACTTCTACCTATGTACATAATTTAAATCAAGTTATTTGAAGCAGAGAAGGCATTAAGTTATTTCCAATGACTAAATTTTCCAGCTCTTTCTTTGGAAAGGGACCAAAGAAGAGGCTTGTTTGTACCTTAGTAAGATTTGATAAATTTCTTGAGACAGTGAACATGGTTTCAGGTTATGCTTCTCCAGTTTCTTGAAGCTCTGGCCTTTTCTCCAATGTCCTGAATGCTTCTTGAGTAACAGAATTGTGATATCTAAATTTCTCCTTGCATTTCAGTCAGCTGAAGTGCCCTTCACCTTGTCTCCTCAAGTGCGTGGTACCACCAGTCTTGTGGTTCTTGTCTCGCTCGTGAATGGCCTACATTTTTTTTTTAATTTCACCTTTTGTTTAAAATTTTATTTCTGCATTGAGGTAAAATTGTGCACTGAGTAAAATGCCTAGATCTTAGGGGTACAAATAGATGAGTTGTAACAAATGTATTCACCTATGTAACCAACACCCCACTCAAGATATAGCTGTCACCCCAGAATATTCCCTAGTGCCAACTTTCCAGTCAATCCCCATCCTCCATAAGCAACTGCTCTTTTGATTTCTATCTCCATAGTTTTGCTTTGCCTGTTCTTGATCTTCGTATAAATGGAAGCTTACTGCATGTATTCTTTGGTGTCTGGCTTCTTTCACTCAACTAAATGTTCTTGAAATTCAACCATGTTACTGTGTACATCAATAGCTCATTTTTATTGAGTAGTCTTTCCTGTATTCCTGTACCACAATTTGTCTTCCCATTCTTTTGTTGATGGACTTAATACTGTCAACTATTTTTTAAAAATGGCTTTTTATATTGTGAAATCATTCAGAAAAAATTGAATAGGATCTTATATAATAAATACTTGTGGACACATTCAGCTTTATCATCTATTTGCTTGAAATATTTTTATTCAATTATTTTTAAATTGTGGTAAAAAACCATATAACATAAAATTTATCATCCTAACCATTTTCAGTGTAAAATTCAGTAGTATTATTATATTAACATTGTTGTTCAATAGATCCTCAGAACTTTTTCATCTTACAAAACTGAAACTCTATACCCATTTATACACCTCCTCACTGCCCCTTTTTCCCACCCCTGGCAACCACTGTTCTATTTTCTAACTCTATGAATTTAACTACTGTAAGTATCTTACCTAACTGGAATCATACAGTTTTTGTCATTTTGTGACTGGCTTATTTCATTTAGCATAACGTCCTCTAGGTCCATGCATGTTCTAGCATGTGTCAGGATTTTCTTCTTTGTTAAGGCTGAATAATATTGCACTGAAAAGAGGATTCAACTGCAGAAGCATAACCTTTTCTCTTTTCTTGCCTAACCTGCGCATTTTATTTAGGGTTACCACTTCTCTGCTATAGCATTATGTTTTTTTTAAAAACAGATTGCTCAGGGCTTCCCTGGTGGCGCAGTGGTTGAGAGTCCGCCTGCCGATGCAGGGGACGCGGGTTCGTGTCCCGGTCCGGGAAGATCCCACATGCCGCGGAGCGGCTGGGCCCGTGAGCCGTGGCCGCTGAGCCTGCGCGTCCGGAGCCTGTGCTCCGCAACGGGAGAGACCACAACAGTGAGAGGCCCGAGTAACGCAAAAAAACAAAAACATACTGCTCAAACTACGTTCTATGACTGATTACCTTCCTCTGTGCAACTCTTCCTCACCTCATTTGGATTTTCAGAAAGTCTCAAAAGATTAAAATTTTCCCAATTAGCAAGGTGAGAGTGGATTTGTTTTCTTTAATTCTTCCTTCTCTGTATTCTCCAAACTGTGTTAAAATAACTTAATCCTTTCATACCATATACCCACCACATCACTCACTTCTATACCCTGTAAATATTTTATAAATTCCTGTCTAACAGCGGTGCTGAATTTAGAAATTTTAATGTGTCTATTTTGGATTTTTTTTTTTTTCCGCGGTACGCGGGCCTCTCCCTGTTGTGGCCTCTCCCGTTTTGGAGCACAGGCTCCGGACGCGCAGGCTCAGCGGCCGTAGCTCACGGGCCCAGCCGCTCCGCGGCATGTGGGATCTTCCCGGACCGGGGCACGAACCCGCGTCCCCTGAATGGGCAGGCGGACTCTCAACCACTGCGCCACTAGGGAAGCCCCGCGGGCAGTAAACTCTTGTCTGTCACCTTTCCGAACTCGAATTCAGTTACTATCAAGCTGAATGCCTTCTGTATTTCTAAGTATTCACTTTGTAGATGATGCTACCATAAACATTCTTGTATGTACTAAGGTGTTTGGGGGTTTTATTCTCTTTTTCCTGAGGGAGGGGTGGGCTTTGTGTGTATATATTTTTTGTATGTTTGTGATTAACTACCTCCAAAATATTATCCAGAATGGCTCAAGTTTACACGCCCATCAGCTGATCATGTTTCCTTACATCCTTACTGACAGTTTTATACAACTTTTTAATTTTGGTAAATGTGAGAGTATGTTACTATTGTTTGAATTTGCGTTATTTGATTACTAACAAGATTGAAAATATCTCAATATGCTTATGAGACATTTTGGTTTCTCATTTTGTGAAGTGCCTCTCCATAGCTTGCGGGATCTTGGTTTGCCAAATAGGGATTGGACCCGGGCCATGGCAGTGAGAGTGCTGAGTCCTAACTGCTGGACCGCCAAGGAATTCCCCTTTGTTCACTTGTCTCTTGGGTTTTCTGGTTAAGTTCCAGAAGTTCTTTAAAAAATTTAAATATTGGTCCTTATTTGATGATATGCACAGCAAAAAATAGATTCCCAGATTGCCATCCATCTGTTACTTATGTCTTTTTTTGAACAGAAATCTTTACATTGGGACTTCTCTGGCGGTCCAATGGTTAAGACTCCACACTCTCAATGCAGGGGGCACAGGTTCAATCCCTGGTCGGGGAACTAAGACCCCACATGCTGCATGGTGAGGAAGGAAGGAAGGAAGGAAGGAAGGAAGGAAGGAAGGAAGGAAGGAAGGAAGGAAGGAAGGAGAGAGAGAGAGGAGGGAGGGAGGGAGGGAGAGAGAGAGAGAGAGAGAGAGAGAGAGAGAGAGAGAGAGAGAGAGAGAGAGAGAGAAGGGAGGGAGGAAGGGAGTGGGGAAAGATCTAATGTAGATAGATCTGTCACATTTTACCTCACAGGTTGTGCTTTCTACATCTTGTTAACAAACTATTTTCCTACATTTTCTCCTAGTTATATTCTGGTTGTACCTTTTGTGCTTAGGTCTGAGTTTCTTCGTGTGTAAGAATGATTCAAGTTTTATTTTTGTTCGTTCAAGAGAGTCGATTTCATCAATACTCTTTGTTAAATAATGCAGCTTCCCCCAGTGATTCATGATATCAATTTGATCATATATCCACTCCCCATGGGCATAATTGGCATATGGATCTGTGCCTGTACTCGTTATATTGCTGCTTGTTCCTGCAATAGTATCACATGTTTTATCAGTTGCTTTAAACATTATAGCTTTCCAGTATGTCTTAATATCAGGTAGTGTGAATTTATTCTCTCTGCTCTTCATTCATTCATTCATTCATTTATTTATGGCTGCGTTGGGTCTTTGTTGCTGTGCACGGGCTATCTCTAGTTGCGACGAGCAGGGACTACTCTTCATTGCGGTGCACGGGCTTCTCATTATGGTGGCTTCTCTTGTTGCGGAGCAGGGGCTCTAGGTGCATGAGCTTCAGTAGTTGTGGCACACAGCCTCAGTAGTTGTGGCGCATGGGCTTAGTTGCTCCACAGCATGTGGGATCTTCCCCGACCAGGCCTCGAACACTCTTCCCCTGCATTGGCAGGCGGATTCTTAATCACTGAGCCACCAGGGAAGTCCTCTGCTCTTCTTTTGAGAACTGTTTTAGTTATTGGTAGACTTTTTCTTCTTCTATGTAAATTTAGAATTAGTTCCAATTCCATTTCAGTCTTGTTGGAATTGCATTATAGTTATGATAACTTTTGAGGGAATCAACATCTTTACAATGTTAAATCTTTCTTTTGTAAACGTTATATGTTTCTCCAGTTACTTAGATCTCTTTTAATGTTCTTTTAATTTTTTTCAGTAAAGGTTGTGTGCAGCTTTTGTTAAGTCACTTCCTAGATTCTTTACAGTTTTGGTTGCTTTGACATGCTATCTTATTTTCTAATTGGCTACTGCATGTATAGGAAAACTTATGAGTTTTGAAACATGGATTTTGTATACAGAAATAATGTTGTTTGGGTTTTAATCTTTTTAGTTCTAATAGCTGTCTTTGCTTAATTTTTAATGTAAATAACCATATAATCTGCCATAAATTATATATTTGTCTCTTTACTTCCAGTCTGCGAGTCCAAATGGCTCTTTTTTCTTATCATCGAATTTGTCAGCACTTCCACTGCTATAAGGAGTAGAAATAGCTTTAGCAGGCATTCTTTTTTTTGTTCCTAGCCTTAGATGTAAGACTCCTGAAGTTTCCCCATTAAGTATATTTTCTGTAGGTTTTGGTAAGTAGCCTTTAGCACTTTTCTTAGTTTTTTAAGACTTTTTATTGTAAGTAGGTATTAAACTTTAGCAATGACTTTTTCTATAGCTACTGAGATAAACATGTGGGTTTTCTCCTTTAAGTCTGCAAATATGAATTCCCTTGGTTGATTTTCTAAAGTTGAATTATCTTTGTATTTTTAGGAAAACCCTACCTGCACAAAAAAATTTTTTTTCTAATACAGTGTCGGATTCAGTTAGCTAATATTTCACATAGGATGTTTGCCTTATTCATACATGTGATTTTCTTTACTTAGACCTCCTATCCTATCCAGTGTGGTATCATTCAAGGTTATTCTAGTCTTTTATAAGTGAGTTGGAGTGTTTTTCTCTTTTTCTATGCTCTACAAAAACCTGTATGAGATAATATTGATCTTTTCTTTAAAGATTTGGTAAAATGTTACCTCTAAAATCATCTAGACTCTCTTTTTTTGTATATATGGGAAATTGCCATTTCAATTTTTTGAATGTTTATTAGCTTATTCAAGTTTTCTATTTTTTTCTCAGGCTAATTTTGGTATTTGATGGTTTCCCAGAAATTTTACACTTCATCTGAGTTTTCAAGTTTATTGGCATTTATGATATTTTGTATCTAGAGTTATTTCTCCTTTGGTTTGTGTCTTCCCTCACTTTGGTTTGTGTCTTCCCTCACTTTTGACATTCTTAAACAGATTTGGGAGTGGCATGTCACATTTATAAGCTTTTTAAATAATTAAATTTTAGTTTTTGTTAATCTCTAAAAAAAAAAAAAAAAATATGTCCCTTTCGAGGGTGGCGGCGAGCGCAGACAGATCGTTATGAAGGCCTCGGGCACGCTTCGAGAATACAAGGTGCTGGGGCGCTGCCTGCCGACACCCAAGTGCCGCACGCCGTCCCTCTATCACATGCGGATCTTTGCGCCTAACCATGCTGTTGCCAAGTCCCGCTTCTGGTACTTTGTGTCTCAGCTGAAGAAGATGAAGAAGTCTTCGGGGGAAATTGTCTACTGTGGACAGGTCTTCGAAAAATCTCCCCTGCGGGTGAAGACCTTCAGCATCTGGCTACACTATGACTCCCGCAGGGGCACCCACAACACGTACCGGGAGTACCGGGACCTGACCGCAGCCGGTGCTGTCACCCAGTGCTACCGAGACATGGGTGCCCGGCACGGTGCCCGGGCCCACTCTATCCAGGTCATGAAGGTGGAGGAGATGGCAGCCAGCAAGCGCCGCCGACCAGCAGTCAAGCAGTTCCACGACTCCAAGCTCACATTCCCACTGCCCACCGGGTCCTCCGTCGCCAGCACAAGCCACGCTTCACCACCAAGAGGCCCAACACCTTCTTTTAGATGCAGGACCTCCCTGTCCCCAGGTCTGCCCAAATAAAACTCGTTGGGGAAAAAAAAAAAAAAAATTACTACAAGCAACTCTATGCCAATAAAATGGACAACCTGGAAGAAATGGACACATTCTTAGAAAGGCACAACCCGCCAAGACTGAATCAGGAAGAAATAGAAAATCTGAACAGACCGATCACAAGCACTGAAATTGAAACTGGGATTAAAAATCTTCCAACAAACAAAAGCCCAGGACCAGATGGCTTCACAGGCGAATTCTGTCAAACATTGAGAGAAGAGTTCACACCGATCCTTCTCAAACTCTTCCAAAATACAGCAGAGGGAGGACAACTCCCAAATTCATTCTACGAGGCCACCATCACCCTGATACCAAAAGCAGACAAGGATGTCACGAAGAAAGAAAACTACAGGCCAACATCACTGATGAACGTGGATGCAAAAATCCTCAACAAAATGCTAGCAAACAGAATCCAACAGCACATGAAAAGGATCATCCACCATGATCAAGTGGGGTTTATTCCAGGAAGGCAAGGATTCTTCAGTATACGCAAATCAATCGACGTGATACACCATATTAACAAATTGAAGGAGAAAAACCATATGATCGTCTCAATAGATGCAGAGAAAGCTTTCGACAAAATTCAACACCCATTTATGATAAAAACCCTGGAGAAAGTAGGCATAGAGGGAACTTTCCTCAACATAATAAAGGCCATATATGACAAACCCACAGCCAACAGCGTCCTCAATGGTGAAAAGCTGAAAGCATTTCCACTAAGATCAGGAACAAGACAAGGTTGCCCACTCTCACCACTCTTATTCAACATAGTCTTGGAAGTTTTAACCACAGCAATCAGAGAAGGAAAGGAAATAAAAGGAATCCAAATCAGAAAAGAAGTAAAGCTGTCACTGTTTGCAGATGACACGATGCTATACATAGAGAATCCTAAAGATGCTACCAGAAAACTACTAGAGCTAATCAATGAATTTGGTAATGTAGCCGGATACAAAATTAATGCACAGAAATCGCTGGCATTCCTATACACTAATGATGAAAAATCTGAAAGTGAAATCAAGAAAACACTCCCATTTACCACTGCAACAAAAAGAATCAAATATCTAGGAATAAACCTACCTAAGGAGACAAAAGACCTGTATGCAGAGAATTAGAAGACACTGATGAAAGAAATTAAAGAGGATACTAATAGACGGAGAGATATACCATGTTCTTGGATTGGAAGAATCAACATTGTGAAAATGACTGTAGTACCCAAAGTAATCTACAGATTCAATGCAATCCCTATCAAGCTAGCACTGGCATTTTTCACAGAACTAGAACAAAAAATTTCACAATTTGTATGGAAACACAAAAGACCCTGAATAGCCAAAGCAATCTTGAGAACGAAAAACGGACCTGGAGGAATCAGGCTCCCTGACTTCAGACTGTACTACAAAGCTACAGTAATCAAGACAGTTTGGTACTGGCACAAAAACAGAAATAGATCAATGGAACAGGATAGAAAACCCAGAGATAAACCCACACACATATGGTCACCTTATCTTTGATAAAGGAGGAAGGAATGTACAGTAGAGAAAGGACAGCCTCTTCAATAAATGCTGCTGGAAAAACTGGACAGGTACACGTAAAAGTATGAGACTAGAACACTCCCTAACACCAAACACAAAAATAAGCTCAAAATGGATTAAAGACCTAAATGTAAGGCCAGACACTGTGAAACTCTTAGAGGAAAACATAGGCAGAACACTCTATGACATAAATCACAGCAAGATTCTTTTTGACCCATCTCCTAGAGAAATGGAAATAAAAACAAAAATAAACAAATGGGACCTAATGAAATTTCAAAGCTTTTGCACAGCAAAGGAAACCATAAACAAAACCAAAAGACAACCCTCAGAATGGGAGAAAACATTTGCACATGAAGCAACTGACAAAGGATTAATCTCCAGAATTTACAAGCAGCTCATGCAGCTCAATAACAAAAAAACAAACAACCCAATCCAAAAATGGGCAGAAGACCTAAATAGACATTGCTCCAAAGAAGATATACAGACTGCCAACAAACACATGAAAGAATGCTCAACATCATTAATCATGAGAGAAATGCAAATCAAAACTACAATGAGATATCATCTCACACCAGTCAGAATGGCCATCATCAAAAAATCTAGAAACAATAAATGCTGGAGAGGCTGTGGAGAAAAGGGAGCACTCTTGCACTGCTGGTGGGAATGTGAATTGGTACAGCCACTATGGAGAACAGTATGGAGGTTC
>RJWK010057416.1:0-14154 GCA_004363435.1 Platanista minor
CATATGTTCCCATATCTCCTCCCTCTTGCGTCTCCCTCCCTCCCACCCTCCCTGTCCCACCCCTCCAGGTGGTCACAAAGCACCGAGCTGATCTCCCTGTGCTATGCGGCTGCTTCCCACTAGCTATCTATTTTACTTTTGGTAGTGTGTATATGTCCATGCCACTCTCTCACTTCGTCCCAGCTTACCCTTCCCCCTCCCCGTGTCCTCAAGGACAGGAATACAGACATTCTCTTTACTCCCTCCCCCCACGCACCTGGCTCTTAGGTATGGCCCTCGTCTCTTTACCTCCTCTGAGAAAGGAGTACAGCTAGGACTACAGACCCAATCACCTCCCACAGGCTCAATGGAACATACTGGCTTCAGTGCTCAATTTAGTGATAAGGTAGGTAGGGGGTTTTGAATGGAATAGGATGTATCATCTGACTTTAAGCACAAGCCACATTTTTCTTTCTTTTATCAGAGAACCCTAGTGAAACCCCATCCACTTAGACCCTAAAAACTTACCAATTGTTTTATGTTAGTCTAATTTTGTCAAAGAGAATATCATCTCGCTGAAAGTGCAGTTGATTTCTAGATTCTCCCTGTACCTTTTGTTTTCTTTCATTGTACCTAGCACTAAATATTTGTTCACTGAGGTTATTTACCCTTCACTTAGTAGAGATATATTATTTTTATCTTAAGCCTCTGATCTTTTGTCACTAGCCCAATATCAATCATCATAGTTGGGTTCTTGGTGCCAATACAATTATAATACAAATGTGACATGGGAATGGGAATTGTGGGGCAAGGACTAATTATAAGGTGATCATCCCAGCGACACAAAGCATAGTTATACTAAGAGTTTCTAACAAAGATAAACAAAACAGTTTCAATTCTTACAGAAAAGGCACAGCTCCCCTAAAAATCATTTGAAAACTTAATAGTTTGAAAAACATTTGACAACTACACAGGATAAATCAGAGGCCGCGAACTGACGCAAACAATGGATGAAGAGGTGTCAGATATTCACACCCTCAGAATACACACAATTACTTGACCTCCAAGGACCAAAGGGAATTAATATTCATGAAGTAGAAAGAGACAGCCAGCTTAGGGAGAGGACTAACCGGGGCAACAAAGGAGACCGGAGACAGACCTCTTGCCATCGTTTCCTGGAGCTTCCTGATTCTTGCCTAAGAATAAGCCTGATGCAGCTGGGCGTGTGGTCGGGGAACGTGCCCCGCAGTGACGCTGCCTGTGTTCCTATCCCAGCTCTGCACCACCAGCTGTGGCCTTGGGAAACTAACTGGACTTCTTAAGCCTCCCTTTCCCCATCTGTAATATTGGGATTATAGCAGTTTATTTACATACGTGAATGGCACAGTGCCTGACACACAGCACGCAGCAAATTCTCCTGGGGTCTTGACTCCTACTATCTATCCTAGTCCTGAGCCGTTCTTCAGACCTCCCTGTCAACAGGTAAGAAGATTCCCCCTCTTGCTTAGGCTAACCCTTCCGTCTCGGCCTGGGACTCCCCCACCCCTCTCCCCCGCCTTGGAGAGGTGCTCAGCTGGTTGCCCCCTCTCTGTCTGTTAGACACATACAATGAGCATCCCAATGCCCTCTTCTACCTTAAAGTCTCCTCCATCAACACTGTGTCCCTCTACAAATACTTCCCTACATCTCTCTTGTTCTTCAGAGAAACTGATAGAAAAATCAAAGGCCACCTCATAAAAGGTGATCTCTACTCCAATCCTCTGTTCACTTCTCCACTCCTGCAGCCTAGAGACTGACCCACACACCACTGAAACTGCTCTCAACAAGGCTGACAGTGCTTCCCGGATGCCAAATCCAATGGCCACGTGTCATTGACAATTATGTGCTTGACAGCAACATTAGACTGTACTGTGCTCTCTCTCCCAATGTTCTGTTCCCTAGGGCTTCACGACACTCCCCTTATTTTGCCTCCCACCTCCTTCATCTCCTTTGAGGGCACCTTCTCTCTACTTCTCCTCTCAACATTGATATTTTTCAGGGCCCAAGATTTGGCTTTCTTCTCATCTGTCTGCTTGCATGCCAATTTCACTGCCTTCCTGGATCAGTTTATGATTCCAAATTTACATCTCCAGCCCCGGTTTCTCTCTTAAATTCCAGATCGCCAACTCCTCAGCCAAATGCCTGTGCATCTTCACTTAAACGTCCTACAAACATCTCAGATTCAACATACCCCAAACCAAATACCCATATTTCCTTCCAAACTTCCTTCCAAAGCCTGCAACTACTCCTGTCTTCCCTATGCCCGTATCTGGCAAATCAAAAATGCATTTCTACATTTGGGAACGTGACTTTTTGAACCCCAAGCACACATGTGTATACACACACATCAAAATTCTGGCAGGATTACTCCAAAGTATTTGAAGCGTTTTTAAAAGGACCTAGAAAAGGAAGGAATCTCTTTCCCCTTCCTCTGACTGAAAGCAGACTCTCAGCTCCTTTTCAATGAGACTTACCTTTTTATCTTAACACTCATCCCTACACAACACTTCCTCCAAGAAGGCTTCCCTGAGCCCCTGAGAGCACGGTACACAGCTCTCCTCTGTGACCCCCAAAGTTCCCCATTTCAACCACTGCACTGTTGAGTATCTTACTATGTTAGTGACTCAGTGTATCACCAGTTAACAGGGCTTCCTTCCTCACCAGGATCTGAGCTACTGTTTTAGTTATGTTTGTAATCCCAGTGCTTGACACAAATAAATGCTCAATGATGTTGGCAGAATGAATGCATGGCCAATATTGCTAATAAACCTGGACTAGGCTGGAGAGTCGACAATTTAAATTATAGGCCCAGCATCTTATCTCAGATTCTGTGACTCACTGTGTGACCTTGGCAAGTCCTCTCACTCCCTAAGCCTGGGTTTCGGTATCTTTCAAGGAAATTGGAACAGCAATATCACCTTCCTCACAGGGCTACTGAGACAATTAAATGAGATGAAGTCCATAACATTTCTTAGCAGGTAATAGCAGGTTCTGTAACACTTCGGGGCATCTACTGGGAGGTGGGGGGATAGAAGGCAATGGAGCAGGGAAGGGGGGTAGAGGGGAAATTTGCAGTTTTACTCATATGATATAAATTCAAGTTTGCTATCTCCTCCATTTTGAAAATGGAAACAGTGTCAAGATAACAAGAATAATCTAAAGGATCGTTTGCTAATAATGTGACCAGGGATTAGTGGGGTACAGGTGGGAGGAGGCATTTGGTAGAGATATGAATGGAATACTGGTATCTTTTCAGATATTTGTGGTGCCTGAGCTTTCTCAGGAGGTGGGGAGAAGGGCCAAAGACCTTGAGCACTATAATTTGTTTTCTCCCTGAAAAAGATCATCATGCTATACCTAATCCAAATGGAACTTAAAATGATTAAAGTCACAAAGAAGCTCAGCATACATTAGGGATTCAGGCAAAGGCAACGCTCAAGCACTAATATTAACTGTGGTTCCTAGCCTTTGGAGTTGGCAAGATGAACCCAGCTTCCTGCAGACCAAACACTTATGCTAATTGACAAGAAACTTTCTGGGAAAAGAAAAAAAGGCAGCCAAATCTAAGGGACCTGTCAACGCCAGGGTCATCAGTGAAGTGATAACCAGAAAAGAGCTGAAATCAAAGGCTGTGTCTGCCTTCCCCGTGCACACTTGTTCAGTGGGAGCCCATGGTGGTCACAGCTCCTTTAACAATATTTATAATGAAGGAACGACGCTGCAGATGTCAACCTCGATTATTCATAAAGCGTCCTCCTGCTCAGATCCACCCGGAGGCTAACAGTAAAAGCACCTGATTCCCAATTCTCAAACACAAAAGCATACAGAGCTTGAAAGAGGAGCTGACTAATAAAGTTTGCATATCCCTAAGAAAAAGAGCACACGAGGAAGAAGAAAAGGAATGGCAAGATTAAACAAAAACAGTAAGCTTGGATGGGAAATGATAAAAATTTTAAAAGGCAGGAGCTTAAATCTATTTTCCTCTTTTTCTGCTTTTTTTTTTTTTAATAACTTCCTTGTTCATTTACATTTCAGTATAAGCCATTTGGAGGAAACAGCTGTTTTATCTCCTGACTAGAATGCTGAGGTGCTTTGAACACTTACTGTGAGAGCATAAAGTTGCTAACCTCTGTTGCGAAGAGAACTAGTGGCTTTAAACTGTGAGGACAGGCAGAGAGAGGCCTTCACCTCTGGTTCTCTTAGACAAGGTGGCCTGAGACCAGAGGCCTGGAGGTCTCACGTAGGTGGTCTGCGTAGGGGAAGAGACCCAGGCCGGCTCTGGAGTCTACACCCAGGCTCTCCAGCCCCCTAGCTCTATGACCTAATTATTCATCCTTCCTCAGTTTCCTCATTTGTAAGATGGGCATAATAATACCACTTCCTCCTAAAGCTACTGAGAATATTTAATTAAATAAGGAAAATAAAGCCCAGAGCTGGGATTATAGCGGGCCCTTAAGAAATGCCACTTATTTGCTGTTATTATCAATCCTGACAAGATTGTCAAGTGGAAATTAAACTGTTTGCTTTTGGATTTGGTGATTTTAATAGAGGTATGGTTTAAGGTTATGGTAATGTCATGTTGACTGTCAAATATCCTAAATGGTCTCTCCTTCTGGGCACACCCTAGACTAGGATTATACTTCCTGGTCCCTTGTGGTTGGGTGGGGTCATGTAACTAGTTCTGACCAACAGTTGTGAGAGGAAGTACCGTGTATCACTTTTAGACCCAGAGCTTTGTCAGTGCAAAACCTTCCAGAGTTCTCTTCCCATTGTCATGATACCTGCAAATGTTCAAAATGATGGACTAGTCCATCAACTCTGGGGTTCATACGCCTCTTGAATTTTAGCTGATTTAATACCTTTTCTCATTTTTGGAAACCCTTAGTAGCTCTTCAAATATGGGTTCTGCCCCATTATTTCTGCTGCATGTGACCACAAAAGACATATACTGGGTGTTCTTGCAGCAAATGTTCACAATAGTTAAAAATTAGACAAAACCTCAAAATTTGTCAATAAGAGGATCACTAAACTGAATTATATTCATTCAGTGAAATATTACATAGTAGTTAAGATACGAACCAACCATATATAAATCAACATACACAATTCACAAAAACCTAGTCAGAAAAAAGTATGCTTTTTTAACATATAAAAATGCTACATATGTTTAAAGGCACATAAAATGTAGTTGAAAGTATAGTAGTTTGCATGAGAATTATAAATATAAAATCAGAAGAGAGGCGGCTTCTGAAGAAAAAAAGAGCATTGGGATCAGAGATGAGTATTAACTCTAAATATAACTTATTACTTTAAAAAAGCAAAAGAAAAATATGAAGCACATATCACTAAAAGATTATTACAACTGTGTACGTTTGAAATTTTTCAAAAATTTTAAACCAATGTGACTAAATGAACATATAAAGGTACATGTCAAGGCATGTTCTGCTAAATAACTAAGAGTCATTGATGAACACAATTTATTTAAAAGGTACTTAATATTTTGGCCCAGTCTCTACAGAGATCCAAAACTACAATGGATTAGACAAGACAGAAGTTTCTCTTCTGCGATCACAGTCTAGGAGTTAATCATCCAGGACTAGTGGCACAGTTCAGCCATCTTCAACCCAGGGTTTCCATAACAAGATAGATGGATGCTCCGACGGCCTCCATCACATCTACAGAAGAGCCAATGGGAGAGCGAGAAAATTTCAAGGCGACTATACTTCATTCTTTTTAACGGCATAACATGAAACTGCCACACATTTCTCCTCCTCTTATCTTACTGGTGAGAACTTTGCTGCATGACCACATCTTGTAAGGGAATGTGACAAATGTACTCTCTGTCTGGGAAACCACACACCTAGCTAAACTCTAGAGTTCTATCATTAAAGGAAGAAGAAAAGATGGATATAGCTGCACCACTAGCAGCCTCTGCCACAGGATGGATCAGGCGGAGCCAGGACTGAAGTGCAGCAGGAACATTTACAAAGGGGAGACCCGTCCTTCTGTCTTTATCTCGGGATCCAACCCCACAAACAGTCTGTGCTCATCTTTCATTTCCAGAGGTGCCTAGCTCTAGTCTTAGCTGTCCTTCGGTCCGTAAGCACCTTCCAAGAGCTACACATTCTATGAGGTGCTGGAGGTTCAAAGACGGAGTGACATGGACCCTGCCTTCAAGAGAAAAACACAATTACGACACCCATGATCAGCATGAAAATGGTAGTATCGATGGTTTTATCTGAGCACTGGGGTGGACCCATGAACCAGCCAGACAGTCTCGGAAGACTTCTCTATAAAGTCTCTCCAGGCTTCACAGAGAATGTGATCCTGGAATTGAGGCTTGCAGTTTGCAAGAAGGAGGCTCTCAGGGAGATGGGGCTCTGACCAGAGGGAATAACATATGCAAAGGTAAGAGAATGGGAAACACAACATGTACAGGAAAACAAAGACATTCCGTGTGATGTAAATTAATAAAGCAGTGAGCCAAAGATGAAGCTGGTAGCTTGGGTGAGGTCAGATCATGGACAGTCATTCACAGGAAGGCATTCAGATTTTATCCTGCATATACAGAGGTAGCCAGGAACAAATTTTGAACGAAGGAAGGGACAATGTTAGGTTTTTTAGAAAGATCACTCTGAACGCAATGTGGAAGATGGACCAGGTGTGAGAGAAAACTATCAATAGGAAACAAAGGCACAGGTTGACAGTTCTGGGGGATGGGGAAGGCTGAGTTCAATTTGTGACTTGTTTGCTTTGAGGTCCCTAGAGGACACCCAGTGGAGATGGCCGGTAAATATGGTATTGGACACATGTAAAGCTCGGGAAAGTTCTGGCCTCCACAGTCTGTTACTCCTTCACTTTGCAGTTTCTGGGATGGAGAAAATGCTTTTCAGCTCCAACACGCATTTCTGCTTCTCATTTCAGGGGGCTGGTGTGCCACTCCACGACAGTTGAGAACCCTGGTATCCCCGGCCGGTGCTCCCAGACTCCTGCCAGTGAACTGTCCCCCCACATTATATAGAGCTGCTGGCGGCACAGTGCTGGGAATTCAAATCTGGTTGAACACCTTACTAACGGAGTGATGTGAACCTGAAGGGAGACCTCTGGCGTGAGCACCCAGCTTCGCATCTGGCCCTGTCACATTTAGCAGTTTTATCAGACAAGATGAAGGCAGACAAGGCATCTTCAACCCATTTCCAGATGACATCAAGACAGAAGAGGCAAGTTTGTGGACGTCAGGATGACAATTCAGAGAAAACTAAATATGCTAAAATCAACAAGATAAAATATAATGGGGAAATATGGAAAGCCTGTCAAATAAACTTGTTCAAATAAATGAATTGCAAAAGGAAACTCATGGGGAAATCCTGCTAAAGGTGTTTGCTATCCGGAATACTTATAAAGCACCCTGGAAAATGTTATCCAGAGCACAAGGACCACCATTTCCCAGGGCTCAATCAGCAAAACAAACCTGAATCCATTTTCCAGGGAGATGGCTCCCACTTTAAATAAAATGGGTGGCCAATTATTTTCTCTCTTAGTTACTTTTCTATTCTACAAGTACTCCCGTTCACTCACCCTGGATTCTCTGGACACACAGCTACATTTTTCTACAAATATCTTTCTAGAAATGCTATTTCATAGTTACCTGTTCATCTATGTATTTTTATAAGTACTAACCAAGACTTAAGGCAGCTTCCAGACTGTAATCTGACCATCCTTATCTGCAAAGTCACCCCTTGACTAATGTTCACACAGCCCACTGTACCTCTCCCTCAAACTTTCATCACCATTGTAGTTCGTTACATCATTTTCAATGTCTGTAAGCTCCACATCTGACTGATTCATTAGTCTATCTCCAGTGCCTCATGCAGAGATGGCCCATAGTAGGTACAGAGTAAATATATACAGAAGGAGTGAATAAATGAATGAAAAAAAAAAAGACAGACACCCAGCAAGATTCATAACCTGACCCTCCTACACTGTTGGTGGGAGTGTAAATTGGCGCAGCCACTATGGAGAACAGTATGGAGGTTCCTCAAAAAACTAAAATTAGAGTTGCCATATGATCCTGCAATCCCACTCCTGGGCATATATCTGGAGAAAACTTATTTGAAAAGATACATGCACCCTAATGTTCATAATAGCACTATTTATAATAGCCAAGACATGGAAGCAACCTAACTATCCATCGACAGATGAATGGATAAAGAAGATGTGGCATATATATACAATGGAGTATTACTCAGCCATAAAAAAGAATGAAATAATGCCATTTGCAGCAACATGGATGGACATGGATGGACCTAGAGATTATCATATTAAGTGAAGTAAGTCAGACAGAGAAAGACAATCATATCACTTATATGCAGAATCTTAAAAAAAAAAAGATACAAATGAACTTGTTTACAAAACAGAAACAAACTCACAGACACAGACAACAAACTTATGGTTACCAAAGGGAAAAGGTGGGCGGAGGGATAAATTGGGAGTTTGGGATTGACATATACTATATTTAAAATAGATAACCAACAAGGACCTACTGTTTAGCACAGGGAACTCTACTCAGTATTATGTACTAACCTAAATGGGAAAAGAATATGAAAAAGAATATATATATATATATAAAACTGAATCACTTTGCTGTACACCTGAAACTAATATAACACTGTAAATCAACTATAGCCCAGTATAAAATAAAAAATTTTTAAAAACTTACAATTACCAAACGGGAAACGGGGTAGGGAAGGGATAAGTTAGGAGTTTAGGATTAACATATACACACTACTATATACAAAATAGATAACCAACAAGGACCTACTGTATAGCACAGGGAACTCTACTCAGTATCTTGTGATAACCTATAATGGAAAAGAATCTGAAAAAGAATATAAATATATACATGAATCACTTTGCTGTATACCAGAAACTAATACAAGATTGATAACCTGTTTTAATAACACAAGATAATGTCAAAGTTCTTTGCTGTGCAACTGTTTCACGATGGGAAAATAAATTCTTTTAACCACTTTTTTACTAATTGTTCATCATTATCACTCGTGTCCATACTGTCAGCTATTTCTAGTCAAATTATCTATATACCGCTCGCTAGTCACCGGCAGCAGAGGACTTGCCTGGGAGAGAAAAGTAGCAAAGAATATATAATACTGTCCCCTGCTCTCCTACACTGTAAGTTCTCCTTGCATAAAGTAGATATTCCAGGGAAGAAAGACATTCAGTCCCTGACCTCCTCCTCCTTTTCTCACATCCATATTCACTTTTTAGCTAGAAAAAAAAATTGTTAAAAATTCCAAGCAAAAAAAAAAAAAAAAAAAATCTAAGCAAAAGCCCTCCTGCATAAGGCAGGAGTAAAGGACTATTTGTATACAAGGGCTGATTTGGCTATGAACAGGAGAAAGGTGGAAAGAGAGAGGGTCAGGAAGTAATTGAGAGAATGCTGACAGAATGAACAGCTCCTGCCCTTTGTATTACAGATTCCACATGCAGCTGGTGATGTGGCTCTGCTCTACACTCAACTAGAGCCATCAAAAATTCTCTCTGCGGAAGTTTCATGGAGGATTCCGCCTGGTGTAAGTACAGCCGTTTCATTTTTCTAGTGGCCTAATTAAGGTGTTCCAGTCCCTATTTGTTCTGTAAAACATACCATAAAAAGCTACCATTTAAAAATTTTGCAAGCAAGCCATCGATTCCACTGCCCTAAGAGAAGCAAAATGCCATTTACAAATTACTGTCACAGAGGATTATTGAACAAGCTGTCAGCAACCCATTTCACAAATCATTTGGTAAGGACCAACCTAGGTGCTTGCCTAGCTAGATACTGGAAGGGAGAACTTCACCACTAGTTAGCTCAAATTCTTAATTTTAAAAGGCCTCAATTTTAGCTATTCCCACCCCTATTCAAAAGACACAAGAAGTATTTCAGAAAATAGCCAGTTTCTCCCGTACCAAGAGCCACAGATAGTAAGGGAGGAATTGTTCGCCCTCGGAAGGACTAGGCCATTAATTGAACATCCAAAGCTCCAGGTAACGTCCAACCTCAGGTGAGTAATCCCAGCTGCTGCCACTCCTGGTGACATAAAGCAAGGGCTATTTTACCGTCACTGTACAGTGAAATGTTTTACAGTTTAACATTTTGTTCCTTTATGCATCTGGAAGTTATGATCACCGTGTAACACAGTTTTTTTTTTAAAAATTCACTTCACATTTGGGTTATGTTCATTCTTAATTTATAGAAAAACAAAACTTTCAATAAAAAATAGATTTGGGGTTTCAAAAACTCTCCCTCCTTTTTTTCTCTTAAACTTCTTTGTCCCAAAAAAGGGTTTTTCATTTTTTGTTTTTAACTTTTCTGGGAATCCCCTGGCAGTCTAGTGGTTAGGACTCTGCGCTTCCACTGCAGGGGGCAAGGGTTTGATCCCTGGTCAGGGAACTAAGATCCCGCATGCCACGCGCGGTGCAGCCCAAAGAAAAACTTTTCTTATGTTGTCAAGTAGAAACAGTGTTCCCAAGCAGACAGGCAGCAGGTCAATCTTCCTCCCCTGTGTGAGTGCTACAGCACAGAGATATCTGCTTCACCATCAGAGCAGATGTGAATATCCAAACCCATTCAGGACAGAAAGAGAATTTGGATTTAATTTTTACATAACAACATGTCAAGGAGTAATCCAAAGTTAGGCAACTGTGGCCATTCTAATGACCACTCAAAAATAAAGCACCATCCACAACCCAGAATGGGATACTTTTTCTTTCCTAAAGAAACCCATTATGTGAATATTTTAAATACCTTAACAAATATTCCAGTTAGGCTTACCAGAACTTTGACTTGCTCAATAAAAAGTCTGAACTGTCATATATAAGTTTCATGCCCATTCTATGGAAACAACCATTCAGAAGGAAAAAAAAAAATTGAAGGTTACACTGGCCAAATTCTTTGGTTGCCAGCTTTAAAAGTTGGTTTTCCCTTCTTGTGAAAGGCATGCATACATTTAAGGGACTCTGTCCACCATACCCTACCTCTTCCCATTCCCTCAACAGAAACAACGCAAGAAATAAAATGTGTAAGCCACCACATATTAGCATCCTCCAAAATCATTTCTTCAACCATCCATTGATCACGCAGTGCTTGTTACTACTGAAGATCTCATATACTTCTTAACTATGGCTTCCAATCCATAACTGTATCTAAATCAAAGATAAGGTATATTGGAATTGAAAAGAAAGTAAAAATTTAGATTCCTTTTTACATCCGTGATGGTCAAGACACTTGAAGGGTGTCCTTTTACATCTTTAATCCCAGTTCCCTAGAAGCAAAATGTGTGAGTATTCATAGCAGAAAACAAAGGGAATCAAAAGAATAATTTCATGCCACAACTATTATCATAAGCAATAAAATGGTTAGTTAGAAGGCTATTCACACTTTAACCACTTTTGGAAACAGATGGTTCTAAATGTGACTAATTTTCCTGAACATTTAACAGCAACATCAGAAATTAAACATGTTACAGAAACCATTAAGGTTCGGTCCCACCCCTGTTCCTATCAGTGTTGTCTATTAGGGAAATCATATCACATTAACGCATTTACATTAATTGAAGGAGAAAGCTTGAAGAAAGAAAAGAATTAGCTATCACTACATACTCCAAAGCAAAGGCTGGCTCCTCCTTTCCCATTTTAAACCAAACACCCGCTTGCTGGTTTCCCTTTTGGCCAAGAAAGTTGGCAGATCAAGTTCAGGTTTTAAAATAAGTTTCCTTAGCTAGAATCTTGATCCATTCCCAGAAGCTATAGTACATTTCCACCTAAAATGAATAAGAATATCCTACTTGTAAATGTCGTGGTCTAGCAAATAATAAAGAGGGCTTGAAGCAGGAATCCCAACTCCAATCCTGGTTTTGTCTGAACCTACAGCAAACAGTCGAGGAAGAATGCAGATTTACACATGCCGAGAACTCCTCCTGGTGGTCTGCTCAGCCACCGTTCAAACTACAAGCCTCGACAAGCACTGGCTATATCGACCTTTCTCAACTAAACAGCTTCGGTGAAAATCATTTCCCCAAGCCCTCTGTGCTGTTATATGACTTAGACACTACAAAACTGTGACGTGTTTATAAAGGCTTCTTCTGAAATCCTTCACTCCAAAGATGTGATGATCATTAATATCTCCTGTCCTTCCTTTTCAAGGGACATATTTAAGATGCTTTATGAATAAACAAAGATATGGATGTTGTGTTTGCACCTCAAAACTTCGACCTCAAAATGAGCAGGGGGATACAGTGTCACCTACCACTCCCAACAAAAACGGAGCGACAGGGAAAGTCCTGAGACGGGTGAATGGGGTGAGGAAGAGGACAGGGAGCCTGGTGAGCTCAAGGCCTTAAGGCCCTTCAGTCTGAGAAGACGGAGAATGAAAGGGAGAATGACCAAAGGCTTTAAGGTCATTAGGAACCGAGAAATCATAAACAAGAGTTTGTTCACAAAATGCTAGAATAGAACTGGGGAAGGGGTGGGGACCTGAAAAGGGGGGCAATTTTGACATTGCAAACAGAGGCATTTAGGATAAAACACTGTTTTCCACAGTAAATCGATGCAATTAATTAATTTCCTCAAACCTCCCCCCCTGCCTTTCTGTAATGATTAAATGGACTAATATCTGTGAAGCTCTAGAAGAGTATATATATTAAGTGATCACTTACTATCAACATCATCATCATCAATTCTTTCTACCAAATTATAAGATCCTTAGGGACTGGGAGGTATCTCACTCACATTTTCACATATTAATTCCCCCACAGTGCCTAGCACAGTGTCCTGCACATGGAATATGTGTCTGCTGGCCAGCTCTCCAGGGATGGAGAAAACTGATGTGGAGCGATGGCCAGTTTCCATGATGTAAATACCCCCATCAGGGCAAACTTCAAGCAACAAAGATGATGTCACTGAAAGCAGTGCTGGGAAGAGATGCAGCACGTCATCAGTTTTTGGGCGCTGTAAAAGCTGCCCCCGCCCATGACCGGATGCACTCGGTAAATAACTACAGAACTAAAAATGGGTCAAACCTTAAATGATTCTATACCACGGACAGCAAAGAGCCAGGTACATGGCTGTTACGAGTAGGAGCATACATTCACCATCACCCGCACTCTCAGTAAAATAATCAGGTTTTTCTCCCAGCCAAAAATTTGACCTTTTCATTGCTCAGATGTCACTATTACCAAGGAATTCTACATGTAACTTTAGCAGGAAACCTTGTCACTACAGGACACGTGTGAACTGTACGCACCACTAAAAAAAAAAAAAAAAAAACTATGTGTCATGGTATTTACTGTTACCAATAAAATGTATACTGTGGGTTAATAAACCAGTTACACTAAGTAACTAATAAATGAAATGAATATGAGTCACTCAAGAGAAGAAACCACAAAGCATTAGAACACTTAGTGGATTCTCAGTCAATGTAACCAGTTCTTGGGAAGGTGCCCTCCTTCTACACAGGCTCAGGGCTCTGTTGGCCTTGACTGGTCCACATCAACTCTCTCTCAAGCTTAGTCCGGCCCACTCTAGGCCCCTGCCAGGGCAAGCTGCCTCAGCCACCTGGGCCACCAACAGGGGCAGGTCACCCTGGTGGTTCTGTCCCCCTGGCCTCTCCCTGAGCTCTTCCTATAACCACTTCTGATGATTTTCAGAAGCAGAACTACACTTTCTTTTTCTTTTTTTTTTTTGGCCATGCCGTGTGGCCTGCGGCAACTTAGTTCCCCAGCCAGGGATTGAGCCCCTGCCGCCTGCGTTGGGAGCGCGGAGTCTTAACTGCTGGACTGCCAGGGAAGTCTCCAGGAGCTACACTTTTTTTTTTTTTTTTTGCGGTACGTGGGCCTCTCACTGCCGTGGCCTCTCCCACTGCGGAGCACAGGCTCCGGACGCGCAAGCTCAGCGGCCATGGCTCACGGGCCCAGCCGCTCCGCGGCAGGCGGGATCCTCCCGGACCAGGGCACGAACCCGTGTCCCCTGAATCGGCAGGTGGACTCTCAACCACTGGGCCACCAGGGAAGCCCGGAGCTACACTTTTAACTGCTTTTCAGCTTAGCAAGATGAGCCTCTGAAATCTTTTTTTTTTTTTTT
>RJWK010057417.1:0-14154 GCA_004363435.1 Platanista minor
CTCCGCGACTCCGAAGCTTTTTCCCTCCGCCACCCACAGTCTCCGCCCGCGAAGACGCTTCTCAGTGTGTGGAAACCTTTCCTGCTTCACAGCTCCCTCCCACTGGTGCCGGTCCCGTCCCTATCCTCTGTCTCTGTTTTTAGGGTTTTTTTGTTTGCCCTACCCAGGTAAGTGTGGAGTTTCTTGCCTTTTGGGAGGTGTGAGGTCTTCTGCCAGCGTTCAGTAGGTGTTCTGCAGGAGTTGTTCCACGTGTAGCTGTATTTCTGGTGTATCTCCCGGGACTGCCCTCAGGGCGCGGGCCAGGATCGCCTCCCCGAAGTGGCTCCGGCTCGGAGCTCAGCCCAGATTCGGACCCGCTTCCCCGCAGCTCTGCGCGTAGCCAGGTGCTTATTAGTTTTAAAGGATGGTAAAAGAAAGAAAAACTCATTTGGCAGGTCAATATTAGAATTTTATTGATTTCATAATGTCATGTCATGGATCTCCAAAACTATCCATGTATGTTCTGTACATGAATCTTGGAAGAATATGCATTTACTGTCAATGTGAGTTATCTTAAAAGTAAAATTACATTTAATGCATACTTTTCTTCTTTTTCCTTAACATGCTGTATTAATTTCCTAGGGCTGCCATAAAAAATGACCACAAACCAGGTGGCTTAAGACAATGGAAATTTATTCTCTGACAGTTCAAGAGGCCAGAGTCCAAAGTCAAAGTGCCAACATGATTGGTTCCCTCTGGAGGCTCTTGGGGAAAAATCTCTTACTTGCTTGCCTCTTTCCTAGCTTCTGGTAGTTTCCAGCCATCTTTGGCATTCCTTGGCTTCAAGTGGCATAACCCCAAACTCTGCCTCTTGGAAAAGTCTTTGAAATACACTTTAGAGATTTAAGATTTTGGCTCAAAACATTATTGTGAATATAGCATTCCTTGTGTAGGGGAGTATATGTTACTTTAAAAAAGATGCAATAAACTGATATGTCTATAAATTGAGAATTTTACTTAATTCAACTTTTTGAATTAAGTAATTTTTTACTTAATTTTTTTGAATTAAGTTAGTTTTTTAATTCAATACTTAACCCATACAAATTTAAGTTTCCTTAATAAAAAACACAGACTTAAGTTGTCTTTGTCATTTCATTTTTTAGTGTAATTTCATGTTTACAGTCAGAAGAATTTGTAGATAATGCAATCCTGTGTTTCATTTCACCTTTATATAAAATATATATTACTCAGCCATAAAAAGGAACAAAATTGGGTCATTTGTAGAGACGTAGATGGATCTAGAGACTGTCATACAGAGTGAAGTAAGTCAGAAAGAGAAGAACAGATATTGTATATTAACGCATATATGTGGAACTTAGAAAAATGGTGCAGATGAACTGGTCTGCAGGGCAGAAATAGAGACACAGATGTAGAGAACAAATGTATGGACACCAAGGGGGGAAAGTGGCGGGGGTGGTGGTGGTGTGATGAATTAGGTGATTGGGATCGATGTGTATACACTAATATGTATAAAATGGATAATAAGAGCCTGCTGTATAAAAGAAAAATAAAATTCAAAAATTCAAAAAGAAAAAAATATATATTAAATCTAAATTTTGCTTCCTTATTTTGGTATTGTAGAAATTCGTAGAGGTTTACATGTACTAATATATATAGGTGACTCTGCCTTAAAATCCCAATTTATAGAAGATGACTATTATTGCATGTGCTTTTTGAATAATAAGCATTTAAAAACTGAGAATATAAATGCACCTCATACCACCTTACTGTAATTCAGTTTTTCAGTCTTTTCTTGTTTTATGCTCTAGCTTCAAATCCTGGAATATGTACTCATATCTCATTTCCTGATGACAAGGATTCAGAGTATTATATTGCATTTCCAAGTAAATGTCTCTACCAGAACATAAGATAAATACAGAAATTAAGCAAAACTTTATCTTACTCTACCAAATTGAAAACTTTGTTTACACTTGGAAAGCAAAATGAAGATTTGATGCACTCATATAGAAAATAATTTTCTTCATCTCTGAAAGGGGTTTGCTTATAGCACACATTCATTCATTCTGTCAGATAGCTGGTTAACAAACATGTTATAGCAGCTCCTGTGAGCCAGGCACCCAAATCAGTATACTTATTGCATACTGCCCAAGCTTTTCACATCTGTTATGCAGAGTGATACAGATAAGTTCATGCACTTTATCTTTTGAATTTTATGTTGCATACTATCATTCAACTTCTCAAATGTAATTGTCAACACTGCTCTTAAATAAATACTATCAACTGTATACTTCCTAGGCTTACCATTCAGCTGCCTCTAGATATATTTATTACATATTTTACTAATTTTGCACCCCAGTTTAACAGTTGTTAAGTAATTTGTATGTTTCACACGGTGGGTTTGGTTTGAAATAAAAAGCTCTTATACACCAGAGGTTTTAGGTTTGTTTTGTTTTGTCTCATTTTTACTGTTAAATGGATAAAGATTCTAGAAGGGCAAATGTACATTACCACCCTGGTTAAAAGGTAAATGAAACTCTAATTGCTAGCTCACAATTTACAAGCTATGGTTACTTAACACATCATCAGGCATGGGTAACTTTTGGAGCATTAAACAGGAAGTTGTGTTTCAAGTCATTCTTAGTCACTGAGAGTCTATTTGTGCAGTTTAATAGTGTGTACCCCCATATAAGCAGAGCTGTGGTGTTTGGATTGGCTTTTTAGAACAAATTATACACTTTTGCCCTCTGCAGGCCTAAAACTATAGAATGTTTATGACAATAGCTTCAAGAAACAGTGCTTTCTTATAAAAAGAAAATGAAGGAAGAAGTATCTGAAATATACATATGGAAACAAACTGAATTTGGTTTTTCAAAACCATGCTATGTTGTGGAAGCAATGTCACAGAAAAATGGTTAGAGGAAATCTGAATCAGCATGAAATGAGATATTTTGAGGGTTATTGAACACTATTCATTTTCATGGAAATAGGACAAGTTTATTTAGCACAGGTGTTTCTGTAATTGTGATGCATTAGCAAAATTAGCTGTGTTCAATGGCCCTCACACTTGATCTGCCACCTGTACGTGAAATGGTCTACTTTTACTATCAAGAGACTGAACATGAAGCATGTACTGTAGAATTAAGTTCAAAACCTATTTGTGGTTATATTGCCTTCTTTTGTCAAATAAAAATGGCTTTCCAACATTGTCTTCTTTTTTATTTCTGAAGGAAAAAAAAAACAAACTTAGGAAAAATGAGCATAATGTGATAAACTCTGAACTGAGCTGGAAAGAGAAAACTTTCAGGAAAAACAAAGCAATTGTACAGGTCACAGTTAAAGTTGTAGAGTTTCCTAATACTGAAGTGATGCCCAACATTTAAAATTGCTTTCATACTTTGAGACTGCTTGTTTATTAATCTCTGAGGATTCTAGATTAAAAATTCAAAGGCCCTGGGCCCAGCCTATTAAATGTGACTCTGATAGTATCCCAGTGAGACTGCTTCACATTCGACTTTTCCAACCATTGATCAGATGGCTAAGATGCATGAAAGATACATGGTTTTTTAAGGAAAGATAATGTTATTTAAAATACCAGTGTACAGTGCTTGCATTTTCAGAGAACATATATATTAGATAATACTGAGAACATTCCTTAATCATCAGCAGAAGTAAATGTATTATTGTTTTTCTCATTTTGAAAAAATGTAGAAGGTGCCATGAAATCATTAATATTTTACTTAAACTTGTTTCCAAACCACTGAATTCAAAAGAGGACTGCCAAAGTCACTGGAATTTGATGCTTTAGAATTGACAGACTTGACTGAATTTTTAAAAATCAAATAAATACATAGTATAAACTATTATATTCACTTACTTTATTAGAAATTACATATATATGCAAACAATATTCTTAGGCCAGATAGTTGATTAGATGACTAAAACATTATTTCCCAACTAATTGCTTTGTCATTGTTAAGATAAATCTTCAAAGAGTTTGACTGCTTTTTAAATTTAAAATATGACTTGTAATTTGCAGGTTATAAAATTGATAGTTATAATTAGATTTTTTACAGAAAAAGTCTAAATGATTACAGGAAACTGTTTTAATATGTCAAATTAATTCAATGGTACAGGCAGTTACATAAATGTTATATTAGTACTTGGGAATATGTGTGTGTGGCCTCCTTTTTAATTATCAAGCCCAAAATTGATCATTGGCAAATAGTCAATTAATTCTGATTCCTTTCATTGGGACCACAAGTGAATTCATTCCTGTCTCTATTTCTGGACAAATCTAGAAAAACCTTCCATAGTAACTGAGTCTTTTGCCAGCTAATATAGTAATATTTTCAGGGAAACAACTGCTCTAATAGGTATTTCTGGGTTTTTTTAAGTCTTTATTGAATTTGTTACAATATTGCTTCTGTTTTATGTTTTGGTTTTTTGGCCATGAAGCATATGGGATCTTAGCTCCCTGACCAGGAATTGAACTCACACCCCCTGCATTGGAAGACGAAGTCTTAACCACTGGACCACCAGGCAAGTCCCATCTAATAGGTATTTCCTGTTTGGAGTTATAACTTCATGTCTTGTTATCTCAGCTATTTCATTAACCAGCAGTGTTATGGAAATGTGACTTCATGTTTGGTTTTTAATTTGTTCAACTGAAAAAAATAAATAATAAGTATTATTTGCTGTTGACTTAAGAATCTGAGGTATTTGACATCTCTGACACAGAGCAAATACTGTGCAAGTCCTTCATAAAAAAGATGGTGCTATTCTCCAGACTCCAAAATGTAATCTTGGTCTCCAAGATGTCTTTACCAAATAATGACTCTATTTTGTGAACAGATCAGGACAATCACAACCTGCTTACTCAGAGCATTGAGCCTCGTACACCCATGACTTTATCAAATTGTATTTGTCCAGTTGTTTCTGGTTCTTTTACCTTACTGTGGACTCCAGTGTCAAACATTATGGATCATAAGAGTTAACTCTTTGAGCTATTTTGGCCTTTGTTGCTATCTGAAAAGTCTTTATCTCTGCATTATCACTTCATCTGTTATCTATGTATTACAACTGATTACATGTTATTATATGTAATTCAGTCTCCATAGTTGATATCTTGAAATAAACTTTAAGGCATCTCTTGATTTCTTTTTTTTTTTTTTTTGCCGAACGCAGGGCTCTCACTGTTGTGGCCTCTCCCGTTGCGGAGCACAGGCTCCAGACGTGCAGGCGCAGCGGCCATGGCTCACGGGCCCAGCCGCTTCGCGGCATGTGGGATCTTCCCGGACCGGGGCACCAACCCGCGTCCCCTGCATCAGCAGGCGGACTCTCAACCACTGCGCCACCAGGGAAGCCCTCTTGATTTCTTAATATCAATGAAAGAACTTTGTTATTGTAGTTGCCATCATATTCATTATCTTTTTATCTTCATTAACTATCATTTATATCATCAGTTCTATGTCTGGTATAAGGTGGGAACTAAACATGTGTAAAATGAGTAATTGAATAATGAATGAATATGTCAGTCTCTGCACCCAGATCACTTTTTCAAGTATTTTTTTAATAGAATGAGAGTACCCTGCCAGATCTAGACTAATTACTCATTCTCCCTGGGCTTGTATTGATAAGAGAATAACATCACATTCTGAGCTCTATTTCCAAGATGTCTGAAATAGCCACAAACAATATTTAACAATTCCTGAAGATAACAGAGGTTATAAGTATTAAAGCCCCTCTCCTTTTTTAACATAACTCTGTGCTTTGCTGAAAAAAAACCAAAGCTTTATGTTTATAAATAGAAACAAGTTTTATTTGCAGTATATAATGCATTCAAATTAGATGCTGGGATATGCATATAGACAGATATTACAATTTTTATTTTACGACATAGGTACTTACTTAGCACTACTTTGTAATGCCGATTTAAAACACTTTCTAATCCTTTTTATCTAACAGATAAAAGTTTCAAGAGTAACACAAAGAAACAAAAATTTTCACTTGTTCAAGTGAAATGATATTGTCAGACTTAATCAAGCACCTTTTTCAAAGATGTTTTTATGGGTTTGTCAAGAGTTTAGCTACTCTATGGAATTGCTGCCTTGCCATTCTTTCTGTTTGGCCAAACAGCCTGAGGTGACTTTTTTTTTTTTCAGTAAACTTATTTATTTTGGGCTGCACTGAGTCTTCATTGCTGCACACAGGCTTTCTCTAATTGCATTGAGTGGGGGCTACTCTTCTTTGCGGTGCGTGGGTTTCTCATTGCAGTGGCTTCTCTTGTTGTGGAGCATGGGTTCTAGGTGCACGGGCTTCAGTAGTTGTGGCATGCGGGCTCAGTAGTTGTGGCTCACAGGCTCTAGAGCACAGGCTCAGTAGTTGTGGTGCACGGGCTTAGCTGCTCCATGGCGTGTGGGATCTTCCTGGACTAGGGTTTGAACCCCTGTCCCCTGCACTGGCAGGCAGATTCTTAACCACTGCACCACCAGGGAAACCCTTGGGGTGACTTTAGACTGACACTAGCCCTTCAAACAAGTACACGCCCTAGAGAGCATCTTACAGAATCACAAGGAAATGTAAGTAACTGATGCGCTTTCTCCCGCAGCTCTGTGACCACCGGTTTCTCCTGCTTCCCAGGGTTTGCCCCTTTTGTGTCCTTCAGATAAGGCCCCATATAACTTACCAAAACCCCATCGTTTTGGTTTGAATCAACCAATTCTGTCTTAACCCAGGAACCCCAAAGCACTTCACCCACTGACGCTAATAAAGGCCTGTTCTCTAAGTCCTGCCTTTCTCTGCCTTGACCTCCTCATGTGGCCCAGAAGGCATGCAGGGTCCCTCTTCCAGGGTATGTGAGTAATCCATTTCTCGATTTCAGTTTCTTTTATGGTCTGTTGTTGATCTGCGGCTCACCATGGGGTACTCTGTGTTCCACTTAACAAACATCAATTTGACACGACAATTTCATAACAGAGGTGAAAGGCAAAAGACTTCACAAATGAGATGAAATTTCAAATAGCATTTTTTGTGGTGAATAAGGGTCAGTCTTATGTTTCTGATAATGGCAGAGTACATATTTTAGAATAACTCAAACTAGCTTTCACATGGAAGTGAAAAAAAAAGTCAAAAGTTGGCAGGCTATGATCTAGGAGAGAAAGGGAATCGAGAGGCAAGGACTGCAAATGCCCGGGAGCATTTCTTATTCAGGATGGGGTCTACTAGCTGGTGGTGGTACAGTCTTGCTGGTCCTGAAGGACTAATGAAGCCACATTTGGAGATGAGGACCCACAGTGTGAGGAACTAGTTTGGACCAGGACACTAAAGTTTGCTGGTACACTAAAGTAGTAAAAAGTTATCAGAATTAAACCAATTACCACGTGCAGCCTGGCTGCTCTCCACTTAAGTAGCCCAGAAACTCTCAAACTCAGTTTGTATTAAAGTAACTCAGGATTTCATTGCCCTTATCCTCCTGAGCAAAGCAAATAATAATCATTTGAGGAAGAAAACAACATTTAAGCCTCCAGATACTACTGCCAAAAACAGTTGCTCTCGTATCATATTTTGCGAATACATTCAAAGATATATGGATAAATGAAGTGACACTGTAGAGGGAATCAACAGACATAAAATTTTAAAATTTAAAAAAGACGTCAAAGTAACTATATTTACTATGTTTGAGGAGATGGAGTAAGCCTGGAAACTTCAACAAGAAAGTAATAACTATAAAAAGTGACAGATTAGATTAAGTAAAGCCACAGAGAAATTCACAGACAAAAATACAAAGAAAAAAAAACCTCAATAGATTAGTTTAACAGCAATTAGACATAGCTAAGTAAAGAATCAGAGATTTGGAAGTGATACCATAACAAACTAACCAGAAAGTAACATCCTTATGGGCAGAAACATAGTCTGTTTTGTTTCTGGTTAATACTTGTGCCTGCATCCAAATGTAGTCTAGCACATAGTAAACACTATTTAAATGACTAACTCAATGAATGAAAAAAGGACTTGGTTACTTTCTGAGAAAATTGAGACTCAGATACTTTAAGTAACTTAAAGAAGTACAGCATAAAAGTCAGGAGTTTAAGCTCTTCAGAGAGAAAATGTGAGTTTAAATCTAGGTTTTGCTGCTTCCTACCTACATAATTAGGTATATTTCTTAAATACTCAGTACCTCATTGTCCTTACCTTTAAATTGGGATTTTAGTAGTAACTGTACATGTTTGGATTAAATAATTTTTTATATAATGTGACCATTATAGTTGTTGAGACATATTAACAATTCAATATATTTAGTTGTTTTATAGTAATCTACAGTTTCACAATTGTAAATACAGGATCATCATTTTTCTGGAAAGAGACAGAAAGAGAGATCGAGAAAAACAGAGAGAGATTAAGCTGTTAAAATGCCTAAACAAGGATTGATTTTAATATAAACTTATTAATAGCTTCTTGTTCATAAGACCTGACCTTAAAATCAGATAGACAAAAGAAAGGCTTAGGAGACTGACCAAATAAAGTTCTATAATGAGAGTGGAATAATCATGTAAATACAGGGATTTCTTTTCTTTGTTTGGATCACAGCACCATAAGTGAAAACACAGACACCAGATAGATTATATAGATGAACAGACAGGCAGACAGTCAGGCAGATATATATATCTAGATATATCTAGATATTGCTATCTATATCTATATCTATCTATCTATATATATATATATATATATATATATTAATGCATGGATAGATAATTTTTTTAATTCTACTAAGCATAAATAGATTTCTTTGTTATTGCAACAGAGTAACACCATTGTTTTTCCTTTTTAAAGAGAGATACACGATTGACTGAGCTTTTTATGCTTAAAAATTATTCAAATTTTAATTTTTTATTTAATTTTTAGAAATTAAAGAAAATAATTATTGTGAAATATTCAAGTTTCCCAAGCAATTTACCTTTGAAAATAATAATTTGATGGGCCCTTTGAATGTAATTGGTACTTCATTTTGATTAAATATTTATTAGTATACCCTTGAACCGAGTGGCTTTTGTAATTCTTTATTTTAGAAGGAAATACCAGTAAGTTAATTGAGAGTCCTAGAGAAATGTTATTGGTATGAAAATGTTTGAAACAGAAAAACATTACTGGTGTCCACCATTACACAGGGAAAATAAATATCTTGTTTAATTATCTTTTCAATTAAGATTACACTTGTGCCAATTGAAAGCATTCCTAAGTACTAGAGTTACAAGCAGAATAATTAAAGAATGATTGTATTCGGTGTGAAATAATTCCTAGAGATAAATGATTCATTTAGTTAAAGTTCTCCATTTATTTATTTATTTTTGGCCACAGCTTGCTGGATCTTAGTTCCCTGACCAGGGATTGAACCTGAGCCATGGCAGTGAAAGTGCCAAATCCTAACCACTGGACCAACAGAGAATTCCCTCTCCTTTTATTTTAAATTGGTTATTTACTAACAAGTAAATCCTAACAAAAGACTAAGATAAAAATACTGAGACATAGCTAAGTGTTAGTTACTTTTGTAAAAATAAATACAACTAAAATTATACCATAAGTTCATGGTAAATATATACTGGAGATCACAAAAATTAGTATTAACCTGGGGAATCTCTAAACACGAGGGAATAAATATGGATCTGTTTCATTTTTCTAATTTGATCTCTTGATTGTGCTATGTAGACTCTTCTCTTTTTATCACTCAGTAGCATGTAATAACAAATGGTCCTTGTTTCATAAGTTTACAGTTAATTTTCATAGAATAGTCTTATTTCATAATCAAAGTTTCAGTTTGATTTGTCTTAAAACATCACTGAAATTCTACTCATAGTTTAGTTCATTTGCTTATATTTCAATGGGCTTGAAGTGGAGGAGGAAAGTTTTTCCCTGCGTTTCAGCTCTGGTGTTGGGGCAGGAAAGAGCTAGAGAAGGTGGATCTCATTTAGGGGTCTGTGGTGACCAGTTGTCTTGTCTCAGGGAGCCTTACTGAGGAGCCCTCACCAGCTTCATAGCTGGCTTCTGCAATGGGGTACTAAGTAGGTTCTCCCGAAGTCTGGGGGGCCACTCTCTCCTGATGTTCCCTGGTACAGTAAATGGAGCTTTATCTAGACTTAATGTTCCTCTTCTCTTTCTTCTCCAGCTCTCACCAAATGAGGTGTACCTCACATACAAAGAGCTATTCTCCACTCGTGAGTGCCTCTTCTAGAAGCGACAACAAGGTGGCTCAAGCCCAGCTACCTGCCTCGGTGAGCCTCACACCGTGAGAGACTCAAATTATTGAAAGGTATGGGGTCTGACTGCAGTAAAGTCTCACACCTTTTCCTCTGCACAGGTTAGTGTAGGTGCTGGAGAGCGTGGCCACTGTGCAGACACACATCCCCTCAGGGGACTGGCCTTTCCTCTTTTAGAGAGAATCTTCTGGAATCTCTATTGTTTGGCTTTGGGAAGGAGAAGAATCCCTCCTTTACAAAGAGGAGGAAATAACCTGATTTGTGGGTCAATTCCACAAGTCAATAAACATCCTTCCCTCTTCTCTGACTGTTGATGAAAAGGGTGGTCATGGTAATTTGGGCAAATGTACAGTTCACAGTGAAATCTGCAGGGAGGGGGCAGGTCTTGACTGCTAAAAATGGGTATTATAACTTAAAAGGTGGGAAATATAGTGCTATTTCATTAATTTAGGCTCAGGTATCAATTTCAGAATTACAGCAAAATCTCATTTCTCTGTCTCTCTGTCACTTTCTGAAATATTTAATTTTAATTATTAATCTATTAAATCATTAGATCTATATCTACAACATCTATATGTCTCTTCCTAGCTATTTGAATATATATGTGTGTATATATTCATATATACATATATATATATATATACACACACACACATACAAACATATAGCTTTACTAGAAGTCTGCAGACAACTGTGGAATCAATATGCCTAGTATGAATTTTAATGAAAGAATCAACGTTCTGATCCCCATCTTCAGGAATTCAAAAACAGATATTGACTCTTCTGACTATGGTGAGAGAAGGTGAGAGTGGTATAGTGTATTAGCTCAATGTTTTCTCATGCTTTTGATAATACTCCTGTTTGTTGATGGTTCACAATGACAAGTCTGTTCCAGCAATGTTTTTTTTTGTTTTTTGTTTTTTGTTTTTTGCTGTACTTGGGCCTCTCACTGTTGTGGTCTCTCCCGTTGTGGAACACAGGATCCGGACGTGCAGGCTCAGCAGCCATAGCTCACGGGCCCAACCGCTCCGTGGCATGTGGGATCTTCCCAGACCGGGGCATGAACCCATTTCCCCTGCATCAGCAGGCGGACTCTCAACCACTGCACCACCAGGGAAGTCCCCAGCAATGTTTTTTTTAATAGTTGCTATTAGTGAAAGCATCTCTTTATGGGTGCACAGTTTCTCTGGTTATCTTTTTTTTTTTTTTTTTTTTTTTGCGGTATGCACGGGCCTCTCACTGTTGTGGCCTCTCCCGTTGCGGAGCACAGGTTCCGGACATGCAGGCTCAACGGCCATGGCTCACGGGCCCAGCCACTCCACGGCATGTGGGATCCTCCCAGAACGGGGCACGAACCCGTGTCCCCTGCATCGGCAGGCAGACTCCCAACCACTGCGCCACCAGGGAAGCCCTGGTTATCATTTTTAGATGATTCACAACAAATTCCAAAAGCAGCAGTTTTCAGGATAATGATGATAAGGTTAATTATGCCTGCCAGTGACAGTGATATTTCTTTAGAATCTCTTACTATTCTAAACAGTAATTGAAGCTTTCACTTAACATCTTTGAAACCACTGTCCCCTACTTTTAAAAATATGTTTAAAATATGTTTAGTTAATTTTAAGTATGTTAATATTTAATGTTAAATATCACAGAAAACTAAGAAGTAGGAACTTTTTGACATGGGGAATATTCACTGTTGGCAAAAATTAGTTTTTAATTTTATAAACTTTCTGGAAATTTGCAGTAAGTTTATTTAAACTTTCAAATATTTTTGTATTATACATTCAAAACGTAACTTTTTCCATATATACTAATAAAACTCAATATTTTCTGGAATGAAATAACATTTCAGAAATAACTGCTAATGGTTAAAATTAGAATAAATCCTTATGTTATTAATATGTATTCAAATACTTGCATGTAATTTTTTAAGAGTGGGAAATCTATTGAGATAAAATTATGTATGATGTGTGAACCACTTTTTTTTATCCTGAAGTTTTCTTTATTTTTAATTTATGAATTTTATTTAATTTTTTTATACAGCAGTTTCTTATTAGTCATCAATTTTATACACATCAGTGTATACATGTACATCCTAATCACCCAATTCATCACACCACCATCCCAACCCCCCCGCAGCTTTCCCCCCTAGGTGTCCATACGTTTGCTCTCTATGTCTGTGTCTCAACTTCTGCCCTGCAAACCGGTTCATCTGTACCATTTTTCTAGGTTCCACATACATGCATTAATATACGATATTTCTTTTTCTCTTTCTGACTTACTTCACTGTGTATGACAGTCTCTAGCTCCATCCACGTCTCAACAAATGACCCAATTTCATTCCTTTTTATGGCTAATATTCCATTGTTTATATGTACCAATTCTTCTTTATCCATTCATCTGTCAATGGGCATTTAGGTTGCTTCCATGACCTGGCTATTGTAAATAGTGCTGCAATGAACATTGGGGTGCATGTGGCTTTTTGAATTATGGTTTTCTCTGGGTATATGCCCAGTAGTGGGATTGCTGGATCATATGGTAATTCTATTTTTAGTTTTTTAAAGGAACCTCCATACTGTTCTCCATAGTGGCTGTATCAATTTACATTCCAACCAACAGTGCAAGAGGGTTCTGTTTTCTCCACACCCTCTCCAGCATTTGTTGTTTGTAGATTTTCTGATGATGCCCATTCTAACACATGTGAGGTGATACCTCATTGTTGTTTTGATTTGCATTTCTCTAATAATTAGTGATGTTGAGCAGCTTTTCATGTGCTTCTTGGCCATCTGTATGTGTTCTTTGGAGAAATGCCTATTTAGGTCTTCTACCCATTTTTGGATTGGGTTGTTTGTTTCTTTAATATTGAGCTGCATGAGCTATTTGTATATTTTGGAGATTAATCCTTTGTCCATTAATTCGTTTGCGAATATTTTCTCCCATTCTGATGGTTGTCTTTTTGCCTTGTTTATGGTTTCCTTTGCTATGCCAAAGCTTTGAAGTTGCATGAGCTCCCATTGAATTATTTTTGTTTTTACTTCCATTACCCTAGGATGTGGATCAAAAAAGATCTTTCTGTGATTTATGTCAAAGAGTGTCCTTCCTATGTTTTCGTCTAAGAGTTTTTTAGTGTTCAGACTTACATTTAGGTCTCGAATCCATTTTGAGTTTATTTTTGTGTATGGTGTTAGGGAGTGTTCTAATTTCATTCTTTTACATGTAGCTGTCCAGTTTTCCCAGAACCACTTATTGAAGAGACTGTCTTTTCTCCATTGTATAGCCTTGCCTCCTTTGTCATAGATTAGTTGACCATAGGTGTGTGGGTTTATCTCTGGGCTTTCTACCTTGTTCCATTGATCTATGTTTCTGTTTTTGTGCCAGGACCATATTGTCTTGATTACTGTAGCTTTGTAGTATAGTCTGAAGGCAGGGTGTCTGATTCCTCCCACTCTGTTTTTTTCCCTCAAGACTGCTTTTGTTATTCGGGGCCTTTTGTGTCTCCATACAAATTTTAAGATTTTTTTTGTTCTAGTTCTGTAAAAAATGCCATTGGTAATTTGATAGGGATTGCATTGAATCTGTAGGTTGCTTTGGGTAGTATATTCATTTTCACAATATTGATTCTTCCAATCCACAAACATGGTATATCTCTCCATCTGTTGGTATCATCTTTAATTTCTTTCAACAGTGTTTTATAGTTTTCTGCATACAGGTTTTTTGTCTCCATAGGTAGGATTATTCCTAGGTATTTTATTCTTTTTGTTGCAATTGTAAATGAGAGTGTTTCCTTAATTTCTCTTTCAGACTTTTCATCATTAGTATTTAGGGATGCAAGAGATATCTGTGCATTAATTTTGTATCCTGCTACTTTACCAAATTCATTGATTAGCTCTAGTAGTTT
>RJWK010057418.1:0-14154 GCA_004363435.1 Platanista minor
AGTTTTGATTTGCATTTCTCTAATGATTAATGATGTTGAGCATTCTTTCATGTGTTTGTTGGCAGTCTGTATATCTTCTTTGGAGAAATGTCTATTTAGGTCTTCTGCCCATTTTTGGATTGGGTTGTTTGTTTTTTTGTTATTGAGCTGCATGAGCTGCTTGTAAATTTTGGAGATTAATCCTTTGTCAGTTGTTTCACTTGCAAATATTTTCTCCCATTCTGAGGGTTGTCTTTGTGTCTTGTTTACGGTTTCCTTTGCTGTGCAAAAGCTTTTAAGTTTCATTAGGTCCCATTTGTTTTTGGTTTTATTTCCATTTCTCTAGGAGGTGGGTCAAAGAGAATCTTGCTGTGATTTATGTCACAGAGTGCTCTGCCTATGTTTTCCTCTAAGAGTTTGATAGTTTCTGGCCTTACATTTAGGTCTTTAGGAAATGACGTGAAATTAAGGTGTGCAGAAATACCTTTAAAACCCTGAAGAGTTATGCAAATATAAAACCTCGCTATTATATAGCTTTGACTCACAGAGAAGTATTCAAGGTTGGTGGGCGAGCACAGAACAAGTGATTAATTCCAATCGGGGGCCCTGAGATGGTGTCATGAAGCCTTCAAAGATGAGTAGGCAACAATAAAAAGGAACAAAGTATGAATACCCACAACAACTTGGACGATTCTCCTGGGAATTATGCTGAGAGAAAAAAGCCAATCCCAGAAGGCTGCAACTTGTATGGTTCCCTCTATGCAGCATTTTTGAAATGACAAAATTGTAGAGATGGAGGAGGAGGTGAGGGGTCGCCATGGGTTAGGGAAGGGGTGCTGTGGTGGGAAGGGGGGTGTGCATTTATGCAAGGGCAATGAGGCCCCCTTGTGGTGGAGCTGTCATTCTGTATCTTGACTGAGTTGGTGGAACCACGAACTACATATGTGATAAAATGATACAGAACTAAACACACACATGCGTGCGCGCGCACACACACACACACACACACACACAAGTACAAGTAAGACTGCTGACACTAAGATCAGTGGATTGTATCGATGTCCATCTCCTGGTTGGACCATAGTTTCGCAACATGTTACCACAGGGGAAACTGGGTAAAGGGTACACGGGGTCTCTCTGTGTTATTTCTTACAACTGCGTGTGAATTTAGGGTTACGTCCATTCAATATTCAGTTAAAGCAGAAAGGCAAGGAGTACTTTAACAGGCAGAGCTGAGCTGAGGGTACGTTGAGGTGGAAAGAGAGGCCTTCAGGGTGGAAGAAGCAGCTTGGGTTGAGATGGGTGAATCTGAAAGCTGTTCCACCTCCAACGGTAATAATAAAACCAGTCACAGCAGCAGAAACAACAGTCCCCATTTACTGAGCATCTCATTGGCCAGGCATAAGCTCATCATACACTAACCCCTTGGATGCCACGCAACCCCGAAAAGTGGATGCAATGATCCCCATTCAATAGCTGACTTAGGAGCCCAGGAGACGCAGCCGTATAACTTCAGAGGTCACACTCTGAACCACATACTTCATGTCCCCAGAGGAGCTAGGGGCTCTGAGTAGGTAGTGTAAGGGGTGCTGTGAGTTATGGGGGAAGATGGAGATGGAGACGGGGTGGGTTATATCTCCTTCCTCCACAGATACCAGACACAGTCAAGGGACTGAGGGTGCCCGTCTTGAGTAGACGAAGTCAAGAGCACTCATCTGATTGGTCAGACATTGAAATGTGACAGGTACTCCTGCAATTAAGATGATGCCGAACTGAGTTAAGTGCGCCCAAAGTGCACGTGCAGCTGTAAAAGGAAAGCAGTGTTGGTCTCATCACTTGCTCTTGTATCCAGGCTGGAAGGCAGGATGGCCGTGTGACATAGAAGAGCCATACCAGTTATTTTTTCTTTTTTTTCCTTTTTTTGGGGGTTATTTTCTAAGACATCCCGCCCATCCAAGGCAACACAGAGGAGCCACACTGGGTTATTTTCTGAGATATTCCCCATCCAAATCTCAGTAGAAGGGACAGACTATAAAGTACAAGGTCTAGAATCTGGCACGGGGCACTGCCACCTAGAGGTCACCAGGGGTTCTCTTACGAACCAAAACAGAACTGAGAAAAGTTGAGTACATCTAATACCTGCACATACACATGCTCCCCATCGCCAGAACTATGAATCTCGGGATTCACAATGTCTTCAGCTTCATTCTTTCTCTGTTAATCCTCTCTGATCTCTGTTTTCATCATCTTTGGTTTCATTATTTTCTCACCTGTAGACTGTGCTGCAGGGTCATGACTCATTTCAGCCTCTAGGGAGCAACATGCCCTCAGGTTGGTGGGGGAAGAGGAAGAAGAAAGCCAAGCCCGACTTCCCTACTTACCTTCAAAGATGTGCAAACAGGAGCTGTGGGGAAAGCTCAGCAGGAATACTGGTTGGAAGGCATTTGATTAATAGTGATAAACTCTGAGTCTTGGACAAAATGCTCTCTTTACTGCCCCATCCAGGATAGCTGGATGGCCTCGAAAGCATTTGGGAACTGTCCAGCAGCTCCACGGGCGGCTACTAGCTCACCGATGCTCCATTATTTGCCTCTGTATCCTCAGTGCCTAGTACAGTGGCTGGTATCCAGGAAGCATTCAAAGTTGTTGGTATAAAGAGCACTGAAGGGCTTCCCTGGTGGCGCAGTGGTTGAGAGTCCGCCTGCCGATGCAGGGGATGCGGGTTCGTGCCCCGGTCCGGGAGGATCCCACATGCCGCGGAGCGGCTGGGCCCGTGAGCCATGGCCGCTGAGCCTGCGCGTCCGGAGCCTGTGCTCCGCAACGGAAGAGGCCGCAACAGTGAGAGGCCCGCGTACCGCAAACAAAACAAAACAAAACAAAAAAGAGCACTGAAGACCCTTAACAGGAAAACCCCATGCCCTCTATGACACTGCATCTCTGCTGCAGGCTCTGTCCCCTGTGTTGTCATCAAGTCCCAGAAGTCAGACTCAGAGATGGCTTCCTGCAGGGGGCACATCAGAGGGACCAGCCCCAAGGGACCAACCATCACTGGGAGCCAGCAGGTTGCTAAGCTGATTCGATTCACCAAGGCACATAAACGAAGAACTGGTGTCTTAAACCAAATGCTCTTTTAAATCACAGCTGTACAAATACAAGCTGCACACCAGGCTAAGGTAGGCTGACTCCCTTTGACCCAGATTTGGAGGTCCAAAGATAGGCTTTCAGGTTCTCTCTCACATTATCACTTTGCTTTTCCTAATTCCCCTCCACGGATAGAGGGGACATCACTGCAAACAGCTCTGGACTAGAAGTCAATGCTCGGTACTATGTGTGCTAACATGGCGCCCACCCAAAATGCCCAAGTGGCTCAAAATATGAGGCCATTTGAAGTCAGATTTTCCAAAATCATTACTAAAATACTGGTACAGCCATTTGTCTGTATATTAAAATAGTGCCTCTCATCTCTGATGAGCATGACGTGAGGCATACGACTTGTTAACAGAGAAAGAGGGTACCTGATCCTATGCAAGGGCTCTCTGATGGATCATGACGACATATGAATGCTTCTGACCAACCTGCAAAATTCTTAATTACTGTAGGCATTAACGTTAAAGTCAATCTTAAACTATTTTAATGATTAATATTTTAATTACTGTTAAGCTTTACTAAGCATCTGACATCTCCAGGTTTCTCTTTAAAAATACATTCCATTTACTCTGCACCAAGAAAGTAATCTTTCATCCTCATCCCTGTGGCTCTGACTTGCACCTCAGAGATTATCTAATGATTAGCTGCCCGGCTCACATAGGAAGTAACAGGGCTTCATTTCCCCTTCAGCTCAGCATAGGACACAGAAAGGACCCACTCTCCTGCACCAGAGCTTTTGTAACGCTGCTGATAAACAAGGGACATTTCTACACCACGGCTGACCCATCACGTTATTCTCAACATTTTCATAACGAATTAGCTACAGGTGGCCATGAGTCAGATTTTTTCATGATTAACTTGATTTTTCCATCCCTGGTACCTTCATGACTTTGTGGCAGTTAAGAGATTTTGTTTTAAGGAACACTTTGAAATAAAAAATTGCAGCACTGTGGGGTTATGAAAAGGGTACTGGATTAGAGTTCAAGGTCTGGGCAGCAGAGGATTTGGGCGGCGGGTAGCTTGTATTACTGTGCATGGTATGCATGCCCCTTCCTACACCCTAGCTCTGCCATGTGGTTTCTGCAGATCCTGTGGGGGGACCAGATACCCGCGCCCCCCCCCCCCCACCAGCAGTGCCCTGAGCTCAGTCAGGGGTGCCACAGCTGACGTGTGTGGAGATAACACGTGCCTTGTCCAGGCAGAAGCTTCCAGAGGGGTCCTGAGCTCCTGCCAACTCTGGCTTCTGACCCTTGCAGCCAAGCCAATCAACACAGTATAATTCAGACAATACACTCAGACCTCCTGGGCTCCGTTTCTGTCACCTTCCTCTAATGAAGAATAAACAATGTTCACGTCTCATTAAAGGAGAAGCTCTCAGTCAGAAGAGCTGGTACCAGGTCCTCCAA
Source organism: Platanista minor (assembly GCA_004363435.1). Taxonomy (NCBI): domain Eukaryota; kingdom Metazoa; phylum Chordata; class Mammalia; order Artiodactyla; family Platanistidae; genus Platanista; species Platanista minor. Next base: position 4,533 of record RJWK010057418.1, read on the forward strand.
GTGCGTGACCTTGGGCAAGTCATTTGACCTTCAGGAGCCTCAGTTCCCTCAATTTTAAAATGAGACTAAGAATCCTTCTGCTGCTCACTGCACACTGATGCTGAGAGGATCACAAAGACAGGAAATATTTTAGGTTTTCTGAGCCACCTCTGGTCTCTGTCCCTAATTCTCCTTCCTCTTCTTTCCTTCTCTCCTTCCCCTCTTCCTCCTTTTCTTCTTCCTCCTCCCACACTTTGAAACTATAAAACCGGTTCTTATACAAAAAACAGGCCTTGGGACAAATTTGGGTCTCTGGCCCTATTTTGCTGACCCTAGAATGTGAAAGGATCATGAATGGGCAAAAAGGTTGAGATCGGGGTGGTGGAAATTGGGTGATAAACTCATCACACAACATGTGAGCTCCCAGTCCCCACCTGGTGTCAGCAGAACTGAGGGACAGGACGAGCACAGGCCCAGGCATCACCGAATCAGGATGGGATGTTATTTAGCATCTACAGGATATCAAGTTGCTGCATAAGGACACAGGAAGTGGTGGCTACACATTAGGACTGTTTTACCTTCTAGAAGACTAGATAGTCTATCTGAGAAAAACCAAAAAAGCCCACAAAAGAAAGAAACAAACCCACAAAAATGTCAACCAGTAATTTCAATAGTTTGGGTATCCCATGTCTTACAACATCCTGGCAGAGTGAAATGGACTCTAGGTTTAAAGGTAGATTAGAGTTCTTTCTGCATAGCTCACAGTTTTCTGTGGTTTCTTGTTTATTGCACTGAGGTGATACATGCACAAAAACACTTCATACTAGAGCTGTTTGGAATCAACATTTGAATTCAACCCACAGAGTTGAAAATCATGCCCAGGGTCCTGGAAGCAGAGGATTGCCCAAAAAAGCAACACTTAGTCTCCATATTTTGAGGAACCCAGAAATTCTAGAGCTTGGAATACATAGATGGAGCAGGGAAAGATATTAATGAACTTTCTTTTACTGAATTTGCTTTGTTTTTGGTGACAAGAATAAAGACAGGTAATAAAAAAGCAATCTAGGGCTTCCCTGGTGGTGCAGTGGTTGAGAGTCCACCTGCCGATGCAGGGGACACGGGTTCGTGCCCTGGTCCAGGAAGATCCCACATGCCGTGGAGCGGCTGGGCCCGTGAGCCATGGCCTCTGAGCCTGCGCATCCGGAACGGGAGGGGCCACAACAGTGAGAGGCCCGCGTAGCACACACACACACAAAAAGCAATCTATCCTGAGATAATTCCAGTAGAGTCTAGACCTCTGTTTACTAAAGACCATCCTCCACAAAATGAGCCATGACTCCTTGGAAAAATGGCTTGGTTCCAGGGCTGAGGCTGAGAAAGTACAAGAAAAACCTGGATTTCTTGTTGCGGTAGAAAGTAAATAACTGATCAATGAATGATTAGAACCTGTCAAAAGGATACAACATCCAGCTTCAAGGCAAACTTCACTGGGCAAACTGGGACAATGTAAGCATTAGAAGAAATAATAATAGGAACAGGTCCACATACAGACGGAGAGAACAATGTAACGACACCAAGGGGAGAAAGGAGGGGTGGGATGAATTGGGAGATTGGGATTGACATATACACACACTACTATGTACAAAATAGAAACTAATGAGAACCTACTGTATAGCACAGGGAACTCTACCCAATGCTCTGTGGTGACAAGAGGGGATATATGTATACACATAGCTGATTCATTTTGCTGTACAGCAGAAACCAACACAACATTGTAAAGCAGCTGTATTCCAGGAAAAATTTAAAATAAGAATACATGAACCCTTATTGATACAAACAAACAAATAAATAAATTGAGAAGGGAAAGCTTTTCCTTAAAGTAGAAAGCCAGTCAACAAGTGTAGAAGGAATGATGGAATTAAAAAAACAAAATCACTGTTTGGCAAAGACCATCATAATCTAGTTTCAGACATGAATCATCAATGGGGAAAGAGTAATGACAAACACGATATTAATTTAGTCTCCAGGTGTCTTTTCATAACATAGCTATTAATTACAAAGGTAATAAAAAGTAACTTTATACTGGAGAGACCTGTAGATACCACCTTAACTGAAGGACTGACATTAACATCAGCAGCAGTGATGTCATGGGCCTCCTGATAGGACGCACTGAGAAGGACACAGTATCACTTCTGTCGTGGTTCTGACAAAAATGCACGGCCTGCATCTGATAAAGAGGAAATACCAGTCAAACCAAGTCAAGAGACATTCTACAAAAACACATGGCCTCAGATAAACAACTTAACCTCAAATAAGCCTCAAAAAAACAAAATAACCTTAAATAAACAACTTAGAGAAAGAAGAACAAAGAAACCCCAAAGTTAGCAGAAGGAAAGAAATCATAAAGATCAGATCAGAAATAAATGAAAAAGAAATGATGGAAACGATAGCAAAAATCAATAAAACTAAAAGCTGGTTCTTTGAGAAGATAAACAGAATTGATAAACCATTAGCCAGACTCATCAAGAAAAAAAGGGAGAAGACTCAAATCAACAGAATTAGAAATGAAAAACGAGAGGTAACAACTGACATTGCAGAAATACAAAAGATCATGAGAGATTACTACAAGCAACTCTATGCCAATAAAATGGACAACCTGGTAGAAATGGACAAATTCTTAGAAAAGCACAGCCTTCCAAGACTGAACCAGGAAGAAATAGAAAATATAAACAGACGAATCACAAGCACTGAAATTGAAACTGTGATTAAAAACCTTCCAACAGGGGCTTCCCTGGTGGCGCAGTGGTTGGGGGTTCGCCTGCCGATGCAGGGGACGCAGGTTCGTGCCCCGGTCGGAGGGGATCCCGCGTGCCACCGAGCGGCTGGGCCCGTGGGCCGTGGCTGCTGGGCCTGCGCGTCGGGAGCCTGTGCTCCGCAACGGGAGAGGCCACAGCGGTGAGAGGCCCACGTACCGCAAAAAAAAAAAAAATCTTCCAACAAACAAAATCCCAGGACCAGATGGCTTCACAGGTGAATGCTATCAAACATTCAGAGAAAAACTAACACTTATCCTTCTCAAACTCTTCCAAAATATAGCAGAGGAACATTACCAAACTCATTCTACGAGGCCACCATCACCCTGATACCAAATCCAGACAAAGATGTCACCAAAAAAGAAAACTACAGGCCAATATCACTGATGAACATAGATGCAAAAACCCTCAACAAAATACTAGCAAACAGAATCCAACAGCACATTAAAAGGATCATACACCATGATTAAGTGGCGTTTATCCCAGGGATGCAAGGATTCTTCAATATACACAAATCAATCAACGTGATACACCGTATTAACAAATTGAAGGAGAAAAACCATATGATCGTCTCAATAGATGCAGAAAAAGCTTCTGACAAAATTCAACACCCATTTATGATAAACCCTCTCCAGAAAGTAGGCATAGAGGGAAACTACCTCAACATAATAAAGGACATATATGACAAACCCACAGCCAACATTGCTCTCAATGGTGAAAAACTGAAACCACTTCCTCTAAGATGAGGAACAAGACAAGGTTGCCTACTCTCACCACTCCTATGCAACACAGTTTGGGAAGTTTCAGTCACAGCAATCAGAGAAGAAAAAGATAAAAGGAATCCAAATCGGAAAAGAAGAAGTAAAGCTGTCACTGTTTGCAGATGACATGATACTATACATAGAGAATCCTAAATATGCTACCAGAAAACCACTAGAGCTAATCAATGAATTTGGTAAAGTAGCAGGATACAAAACTAATGCACAGAAATCTCTTGCATTCCTATACTCTAACAACAAAAAATCTGAAAGAGAAATTAAGGAAACACTCCCATTTACCATTGCAACAAAAAGAATAAAATACCTAGGAATAAACCTACCTAAGGAAACAAAAGACCTGTATGCAGAAAACTATAAGACACTGATTAAAGAAATTAAAGATGATACAAGGAGATGGAGAGAGATACCATGTTCTTGGATTGGAAGAATCAACCTTATGAAAATGACTGTACTACCCAAAGCAATCTACAGATTCAATGCAATTCCTATCAAACTTCCAATGGTACTTTTCACAGAACTAAAACAAAAAATTGCACAATTTGTATGGAAATACAAAAGACCCCGAATAGCCAAAGCAATCTTGAGAAAGAAAAATGGAGCTGGAGGAATCAGGCTCCCTGACTTCAGACTATACTACAAAGCTACAGTAATCAAGACAGTATGGTACTGGCACAAAAACAGAAATATAGATCAATGGAACAGGATAGAAAACCCGGAGGTAAACCCACGCACATATGGTCACCTTATTTTTGATAAAGGAGGCAAGAGTATACAATGGAGAAAAGGCAGCCTCTTCAGTAAGTGGTGCTGGGAAAACTGGACAGCTACATGTAAAAGAATGAAATCAGAACACTTCCTAACACCATACACAAAAATAAACTCAAAAAGGATTAAAGACCTAAATGTAAGACCAGACACTATAAAACTCTTAGAGGAAAATAAAGGCAGAATGCTCTATGACATAAATCACAGCAAGATCCTTTATGACCCACCTCCTAGAGAAATGGAAATAAAAACAAAAATAAACAAACGGGACCTAATGAAACTTAAAAGCTTTTGCACAGCAAAGGAAACCATAAACAATACAAAAAGACAGCCCTCAGAGTGGGAGAAAATATTTGCAAACGAAACAACTGACAAAGGATTAACCTCCAAAATATGCAAGCAACTCAGGCAGCTCAGTATCAAAAAAACAAGCAACCCAATCCAAAAATGGGCAGAAGACCTAAATAGACATTTCTCCGAAGAAGATACACAGATTGCCAACAAACACATGAAAGGATGCTCAACATCACTAATTACTGGAGAAGTGCAAATCAAAACTACAATGAGGTATCACCTCATGCCAGTCAGAATGGCCATCAACAAAAAGTCTACAAACAATAAATGCTGGAGAGGGTGTGGAGAAAAGGGAACCCTCTTGCACTGTTGGTGGGAAAGTAAACTGATATAGCCACTATGGAGAACAGTATGGAGGTTCCTTAAAAAACTAAAAACTGAACTACCACATGACCCCGCAATCCCACTACTGGTCATATACCCTGAGAAAACCATAATTCAAAAAGAGACATGTACCACAATGTTCATTGCAGCACTATTTACAAGAGCCAGGACATGGAAGCAACCTAAGTGTCCATGGACAGATGAATGGATAAATAAGATGTGGCACATATATACAGTGGAATATTACTCAGCCATAAAATGAAATGAAATTGAGTTATTTGTAGTGAGGTGGATGGACCTAGAGTCTGTCCTACAGAGTGAAGTAAGTCAGAAAGAGAAAAACAAATACCATATGCTAACACATATATATGGAATCTAAAAAAAATAAGGTTCTCAAGAACCTAGGGGCAGGACAGGAATAAAGACACAGAGGTAGAGAATGGACTTGAGGACACGGGGTGGGGGAAGGGTAAGCTGGGATGAAGTGAGAGAGTAGCACTGACATATATACACGACCAAACGTGAAACAGATAGCCAGTGGGACGCAGCTGCATGGCACAGGAGATCAGCTCAGTGCTTTGTGACCACCTAGAGGGGTGGGATAGGGAGGGCGGGAGGGAGAAGCAAGAGGGAGGAGATATGGGGATATATGTATACATACAGCTGATTCACTTTGTTATAAAGCAGAAACTAAAAGAGCATTGTAAAGCAATTATACCCGAATAAAGATGTTTAAAAAAAAATGGCCTCTCTTGGGATTAACAGATAACACACTACTGTATATAAAAGAGATAAACAACAAGGTCCTACTGTAGAGCACAGGGAACTATATTCAGTATCCTGTAATAATGTATAATGGAAAAGAATATGCATCACTGAATCCCTTTGCTGTACACCTGAAACTAACACAACATTGTAAATCAACTACACTTCAATAAAAGGCAAAACAACAAATGGCCTCTTCAAACATGTCAAGGCCATGACAAACAGAGAAACCGTTTCATATCAGAGGAGATTAAGGAGATGTGACAGCTAATGCAGTATGTGTTCTGAATCAGAGGCTGCACCAGACAAAACATTTTTTTTCCTTTCTTATAAAGGGCACTAAAAGGATGGTTGGTGAAATTTGAACAGGTAGGTAGATTAGGGAATATATTGCATCAGTGTTCCCTGATGTTGACAAAAGTAGTATGATTAGATAAGAGGATGTCCTTGTTTTTTTTTTTTAGGAAATACACTCGAGGTATTCAGAGGTGAAGAATGAGGAGTAATATATCCGTATCCGATTCCCCAATGGTTCGGAAAAGAGGGAGAAAAATGAAGCAACTGTGGTAAGTTATTAATATTTCGAGAATCTGAGTATATATGGAAATTATTTGACTATTTTTGTAACTTCTGTCCTAAGTCTCAAATTATCTCAAAATAATTTGACATGTAACGTGGGGTTAGTAACGAGATCTTGGGTTTACCTTATTCTCCATCATTTGGACTTCAGAAATGGGTTGTAATTTAGGGCAACAAATTGGGGTCCTAAGCCCTGAGACAAAACTGAACGCGAAGCACAGGGTAAACACGGGAGTAAAACAGTCCCAGGGAAAGGCTTTGGGTTGGCAATCAGAAAGCATCCAGGACTTCTGGTCCTCTGAGTAGCCCATATGTAAGTGCATACAGGGACCAGATGACAAAGAGAGACAGAAATGAAAACCACAAATTCCCAGAGCACCTCAAGTGGAGGCATCTACATTAACAGACATATGGGCAGCAGTGGGCAAAAGGGGCAGAGATACGAACAAGTAAAGACGGGATGGGTGGTCAGACTAAGAAGTTCTCCCAAAGGCAGAGAGAAACCTTGCATGCACATCAAGGTCCTTCCAGGAGATTCTGACACGCTTCCTTCCTGGAGCAGAAACCAACATGAGCTCTTAGTCAACTGCAAGCAATAGCAGGAAAGATGAATGTGCTTCTTTGCAGGGAAGGGAAGTCGGGGGACAGAAGCAGAGCCTTTTGCCCTCCTCACATTGATCTGTTCATTTTACAGACTTTATGAATTCTTTTCCAGCAATTTTTATATTGACTCAGTACCAATCTCCTCTTTAAAGATCCTTAAAACACACACACACACACACACACACACACACACACACACCGACATGTAGATCACATCTTAAAATTACTCATTTCTAAATACTCTTTTAAAACAAGAGAACCATGCTTAAAGACACTTCTCTAGCACCATCTTGTGTCTGCATTTACGTGACGAAAAATTTCTCTTCCCAATTCTCCCCTGAAGGTCCAAGAAAGGACATTCCGTCTCAGGCCAACCTAAAATTCTGCTAGGTGTTTAAATCTCTTGTTCTGAGGCTGAATTAAAAAAAAAAAAAAAAAAGATTAAAAACAATCAGATCTATATTCTCAATAAACAAGGACATCATTTTCAATGTCAAGTGTACATGAATCCAAGGAGAGATCGATGGTTCTGTACAAAGTAGGATAACAAAACCAAATCAGTCATGACTCACAAATATTTTAACTACCATACAGTATTTTGCAATTCTCCCCTTAAACTAAGAGTCCTCCATTAAAACGGAACCTCTCCTAAATAATTTGTCAGTTTATAATTAAAGATAAATCAGCCACATTAAATATGTAGTTTTATTCACTTTCTTTTTCTCACATCTAAAGGAGCAAATAAGTAATCTTTAAAAAAAAGAATTATAAGTCTTTCACAGAAATTCAAGTGATTCAAGTGTACATTTTCAAATTTGTTTTTTTCCATACTTAAGCAAAAACTCAGTATATTTCTATCGGCAATGAAGACACATACTATAACCTTCCAAATAACAGTAGAAGTCTATTAATGGTATGCACTGATGTGTTCAAGCTAATTCCTGCTGGTTCGTGAGAACACTGTGTACAGCTTTTCCCAAACACACATTTGGCGACGTCACACTGGAAGTTCGAAATCATCTATGGTGGCAGCATTGCCACGACGGAAATTGACAAATGCTACTAAGCAGAGCTCCCCCTGCACTCGGGGACATCTGGTTGTGAAACATTTACCAATGCATCACTGCATAAGGTGGGCAAGAGAACACGTGCATCAGCCTGCGTGCTCTGGCGAGAAGTATCTTACATGTCACCATGTGCCATGAACTAATAAAGCCAAGGAAAAGAGAAAGACTTCATTTCAGGGTATATTATAATTAAACAGTTAAATATCTTTAATCCCAATGATACCCTCCAACCCTGTATCTACATATATCAGCTCCCTCCTCCTCTATCATCTTTTCTCAACTTTAATCATAAAAGACCATAAATATCAACCTGTAGCCAAGTATATTCAGAGCTTTCCCCCACAATCAAATTTCCTGGAAAGGCAAGCAAAAAGCAAATGTTTAAGGGATCTCCTGAAGGGCTCCGAGGTTTTCACTGGTCCCATCCTAGTCCTTTTGTGTCCTGGGCCTCAGTCCCAGAGCTTATTTTGATGACTATGGCAGTTACATCTGTAGCTGGACAGAGAGGATACATGTGGGAACCAGCAGAGGCTTATAAGACGTCTTTGCCTCCCTGAGAAATTTTATTTTGATATCATTATTCCTGGAACCAGCCATTAAGAAGGCAAGTTATAAACTTCTCCCTAAGATTGGGTAGAATTCCCAAGTAGTACAGTGCAAAGGAGTTGTTGTTTCATGCTGGAGAGGGTGTGGAGAAAAGGGAACCCTCCTACACTGTTGGTGGGAATGTAAATTGGTGAGGCCACTGTGGAGAACACTATGGAGGCTCCTCAAAAACACTAAAAACAGAATTACCATACGATCCAGCAATCCCACTCCTGGGCACATATCTGGACAAAACTATAATTCAAAAAGATACATGCACCCCAGTGTCCATAGCAGCACTATTCACAATAGCCAAGACATGGAAACAACCTAAATGCCTATGGACAGATGAATGGATAAAGAAGGTGTGGTACATAAATACAATGGAATATTACTCAGCCATAAAAAAGAACGGAAAATAATGCCATTTGCAGAAACATGGATGGACGTAGAGATTATCATACTAAGTGAAATAAGTCAGAAAGAGAATGACAGGTACCATATGATATCACTTATATGTGGAATCTAAAATATGACACAAATGAACTTATCCACAAAACAGAAACAGACTCACTGACATAGAGAACAGACTTGTGGTTGCCAAGGGGGAGAGGGGGAGGGGGAGGAATGGATTGGGAGGTTGGGATTAGCAGATGCAAACTAGCATATATAGGATGGATAAACAACAAGGTCCTACTGTAAAGCATGGTGAACTATATTCAATATCCTGTGATAAACCATACTGGAAAAGAATATAAAAAAAGAAAGTATATATATATATATAGATAGATAGATAGATCTATAGCAATCTATAGAGATATATAGATGAATCACTTTGCTGTACAGAAGAAATTAATACAGCATTGTCAATCAACTATACTACAATAAAATAAATTTTTTAAAAAAAGAGTGGGGCTTCCCTGGTGGCGCAGTGGTTGGGAGTCCGCCTGCCGATGCAGGGGACACGGGTTCGTGCCCCGGTCCGGGAAGATCTCACGTGCCGTGGAGC
>RJWK010057419.1:0-14152 GCA_004363435.1 Platanista minor
TAAAAAAAAAAAAAAAAAAAAAAAAAAGAACAAACACCTAGAAGAATTAAAGAACAAACAAACAGAGATGAACAATACAATAAATGAAAGGAGAAATACACTAGAAGGAATAAAAAACAGAATAATTGAGGCAGAAGAACGGATAAGTGACCTGGAAGACAGAATGGTGGAATTCACTGCTGTGGAACAGAATAAAGAAAAAAGAATGAAAAGAAATGAAGACAGCCTAAGAGACTGCTGGGACAACGTTAAACACAACAGCATTCACATTATAGGGGTCCCAGAAGGAGAAGCGAGAGAAAAAGGACCCAAGTATATATCTGAAGAGATTATAGTCAAAACTTCCCTAACATGGGAAAAGAAATAGCCACCCAAGTCCAGGAAGTTCAGAGAGTCCCATACAGAATAAACCCAAGTAGAAATATGCCAAGACACGTAGTAATCAAATTGGCAAAAATTAAAGACAAGGAAAGGGCTTCCCTGGTGGCGCAGTGGTTGAGAGTCCACCTGTCAATGCAGGGGACGCAGGTTCGTGCCCTGGTCCGGGAAGATCCCACATGCCACAGAGAGGCTGGACCTCTGAGCTATGGCTGCTGAGCCTGCACGTCCAGAGCCTGTGCTCCACAACAGGAGAGGCCACAACAGTGAGAGGCCTGCGTACCAGAAAAAAAAAAAAAAAAAAAAAAAGACAAGGAAAACTTATTGAAAGCAGCAAGGGAAAAACAACAAATAACATACAAGGAAACTCCCATAATGTTAACAGCTGATTTCTCAGCAGAAACTCTACAAGCCAGAAGGGAGTGGCATGATATACTAAAAGAGATGAAAGGGAAGAAGCTACAACCAAGAGTACTCTACCCAGCAACTATCTCTTTCAGATTCGATGGAGAAATCAAAAGCTTTACAGACAAACAAAAGCTAAGAGAATTCAGCACCACCAAACCACCTCTACAACAAATGCTAAAGGAACTTCTCCAAGTGGGAAACACAAGAGAAGAAAAAGACCTACAAAAACAAACCCAAAACAATTAAGAAAATGGTCATAGGAACATACATATCGATAATTACCTTAAACATGAATGGATTAAATGCTCCAACCAAAAGACACAGTCTTGTTGAATAGATACAAAAACAAGACTGATATATATTCTGTCTAAAAGAGACCCAAATTAGACCTAGGGACACATACAGAATGAAAATGAGAGGATGGAAAAAGATACTCCACGCAAACGGAAATCAAAAGAAAGCAGGAGTAGCAATACTCATATCAGATAAAATAGACTTTCACATAAAGAATGTTACAAGAGACAAGGAAGGACACTACGTAATGATCAAGGGATCAATCCGAGAAGAAGATATAACAATTATAAATATATATACACCAAACACAGGAGCACCTCAATACAAAAGGTGCCTGCTAACAGCTGTAAAAGAGGAAATCGACATTAACACAATAATAGTGGGGGACTTTAACACCTCACTTACACCAATGGACAGATCATCCAGACAGAAAATTAATAAGGAAACACAAGATTTAAATGACACAATAGAGCAGATACATTTAATTGATATTTATAGGAAATTCCATCCAAAAACAGCAGATACACTTTCTTCTCAAGTGTGCATGGAACATTCTCTGGGATAGATCACATCTTGTGTCACAAATCAAGCATCAGTAAATTTAAGAAAATTGAAATCATATCAACCATCTTTTCTGACCACAACACTATGAGATTAGAAATGAATTACAGGTAAAACAACGTAAAAAACACAAACACATGGAGGGTAAAACTATGTTACTAAATAACCAAGAGATCACTGAAGAAATTAACGAGGAAATCAAAAAATACCTAGAGACAAATGACAATGCAAACACGATGATCCAAAACCTATGGGATGCATCAAAAGCAGTTCTAAGAGGAAAGTTTATAGTTATACAAGCCTACCTCAAGAAACAAGAACAATCTCAAATAAACAATCTAACCTTACACCTAAAGGAACTAGAGAAAGAAGAACAAACAAAACCCAAAGTTAGCAGAAGGAAAGAAATCATAAAGATCAGAGCAGAAATAAATGAAATAGAAAAAAAGAAAACAATAGCAAGATCAATAAAACTAAAAGCTGGTTCTTTGAGAAGATAAACAAAATTGATAAACCATTAGCCAGAGTCATCAAGAAAAAGAGGGAGAGGACTCAAATCAAGAAAATTAGAAATGAAAAAGGAGACGTTACAAAAGAAAACCAAGAAATACAAAACATCCTAAGAGACTACTACAAGCAACTCTATGCCAATAAAATGGACAACCTGGAAGAAATGGACAAATTCTCAGAAAGGTATAACCTTCCATTACTGAACAAGGAAGAAAGAGAAAATATGAACAGACCAATCACAAGTAATGAAATTAAAACTGTGATTAAAAATCTTCCAACAAACAAAAGTCTAGGAACAGATGGCTTCACATGTGAATTATCAAACATTTAGAGAAGAGCTAACAGCCATCCTTCTCAAACTCTTCCAAAAAAGTGTGGAAGAAGGAACACTCCCAAACTCATTCTATGAGGCCACCGTCACCCTGACACCAAAACCAGACAAAGGTACTACAAAAAAAGAAAATTACATACCGATATCACTGATGTATATAGATGCAAAAATCCAGAACAAAATACTAACAAACAGAATCCAACAACACATTAAAAGGATCATACACCATGATCAAGTGGGATTTATCCCAGGAATGCAAGGATTCTTCAATATACATAAATCAATCAGTGTGATAAACCATATTAACAAATTGAAGAATAAAAACCATATGATCATCTCAATAGATGCAGAAAAAGCTTTTGACAAAATTCAACACCCATTTATGATGAAAACTCTCTAGAAAGTGGACATGGAGGGAAGCTACTTCAATATAATAAAGGCCATATACGACAAACCCACAGCAAACATCATTGTCAATGGTGAAAAACTGAAAGCATTTCCTCTAAGATCAGGAACACGACAAGGATTTCCACTCCCACCACTATTATTCAACATAGTTTTGGAAGTCCTAGCCATGACAATCAGAGAAGAAGAAGAAATAAAAGGAATACAAATTGGAAAAGAAGAAGTAAAACTGTCACTTTTTGCAGATGACATGACACTATACATAGAGAAACCTAAAGATGCCACTAGAAAACTATTAGAGCTAATCAATTAATTTGGTAAAGTTGCAGGTGACAAAATTAATGCACAGAAATTTCTTGCATTCCTATACACTAATGATGAAAAATCTGAAGGAGAAATTAAGGAAACACTCCCATTTACTACTGCAACAAAAAGAATAAAATACCTAGGAATAAACCTACCTAGGGAGACAAAAGACCTATATGCAGAAAACTATAAGACATTGATGAAAGAAATGAAAGATGATACAAATAGATGAGAGAGGGCTTCCCTGGTGATGCAGTGGTTGAGAGTGCTCCTGCCAATGCAGGGGACACGGGTTCGTTCCCCAGTCCGGGAAGATCCCACATGCCACAGAGCGGCTGGGCCCGTGAGCCATGGCCACTGAGCCTGTGTGTCCGGAGCCTGTGCTCTGCAACAGGAAAGGCCACAACAGTGAGAGGCTTGCGTACAGCAAAAAATAAAATTTAAAATTAAAAAAAAAAATAGATGGAGAGGTATACCATGTTCTTAGATTGGAAGAATCAATGTAGTGAAAAAGACTATACTACCCTACGCAATCTACAGAATCAATGCAATCCCTATCAAATTACCAATGGCATTTTTCACAGAACTAGAACAAGAAATCTTAAAATTTGTATGGAGACACAAAAGTCCCCAAATAGCCAACGAAGTCTTGAGGGAAAACAACAGAGCTGGAGGAATCAGGCTCCCTGACTTCAGACTATACTACAAAGGTACAGTAATCAAGACAATATGGTACTGGCTGAACAACAGAAGTATAGATCAATGGAACAGGATAGAAAGCCCAGAGATAAACCCACACTCATATGGTCACCTTATTTTTGATAAAGGAGGCAAGAACTTACAATGGAGAAAAGACAGCCTCTTTAATAAGTGGTACTGGGAAACCTGGACAGCTACATGTAAACGAATGAAATTAGAACCCTCCCAAACACCATACACAAAAATAAACTTAAAATGGATTAAAAACCTAAATGTAAAGCCGTACACTATAAAACTCTTAGAGGGAAACATAAGCAGAACCCTCTATGACATAAATCACAGCAAGATCCTTTTTGACCCACCTCCTAGAGAAATGGAAATAAAAACAGAAATAAACAAATGGGACCTAATGAAACTTAAAAGCTTTTGCACAGCAAAGGAAACCATAAACAAGGCAATAAGACAACCCTTAGAATGGGAGAAAATATTTGCAAACGAAGCAACTGACTAAAGGATTAATCTCCAAAAATATACAAGTAGCTCATGCAGCTCAATATCAAAAAAAAACAAGCAACCTAATCCAAAAATGGGCAGAAGACCTAAATAGACATTTCCCCAAAGAAGACATACATATGGCCAAGAAGCACATGAAAAGCTGCTCAACATCACTAATTATTAGAGAGATGCAAATCAAAACTACAATGAGGTATCACCTCACACCAGTTAGAATGGGCATAATCAGAAAATCTACAAACAACAAATGCTGGAGAGGGTGTGGAGAAAAGAGAACCCTCTTGCACTGTTGGTGGGAATGCAAATTGATACAGCCACTAATGAGAACAGTATGGAGGTTCCTTAAAAAACTAAAACTAGAATTACTATATGACCCAGCCATCCCACTACTGGGCATATACCCTGAGAAAACCATAATTCAAAAAGACACTTGCACCACAATGTTCATTGCGGCACTATTTACAGTAGCCAGGTCACTGAAGCAACCTAAATGCCCATTGACAGACGAATGGATAAAGAAGAAGTGGTACGTATATACCATGGAATATTACTCATCCATAAAAAGGAACTTAATTGGGTCATTTGTAGAGACGTGGATGGACCTAGAGTCTGTCATACAGAATGAAGTAAGTCAGAAAGAGAAAAACAAATATCATATATTAACGCATTTCTGTGGAATCTAGAAAATGGTACAGATGAACTGGTTTGCAGTTGATGCACAGAAGTAGATAAAGAACATATGGACACCAAGAGGGAAAGCGGCAGGGGGTGGGGGTGGGGGTGTGATCAATTGGGAGATTGAGATTGACATGTATACACTGATGTGTATAAAATGGATGACTAATAAGAACCTGCTGTATAAAACAATTTAAAAAAAAAGAAAGAGATCAGACTAGTGGTTGTCAAGGGAGTGGGGGGGTGGGAGAGGGAAGGGTTGGGAACTTGGGATTAACAGATGAAAGTTAGTATATATAGGATGGATAAACAATAAGTTCTTACTGTATAGCACAGGGAATTATATTCAATATCCTGTGATAAATCAGATGGAAAAGAATATGTAAAAGAATATATATATGTATAACTGAGTCACTTTGTTGTACAGCAGAAATTAACACAACATTGTAAATCAACTATATTTCAATAAATTTTTTTAAAAAAGCATTACTCACAGGTTTACACACTGGAGGTTTGATTTTTCATTAAAATACTTCCATGTGGGAAATAAGTATTGATTGCATTCTGAGAGTCAACTTTATATATTATACACAATTTTGATGTAAGAACACAGTCATTGAACATATATAAAAGATTCCTTTATTTTATTTTTTTAAATTTTTTAATTTAATTTTATTTTTTTTGCGGTACGCGGACCTCTCACTGCTGTGGCCTCTCCCGTTGCAGAGCACAGGCTCCGGACACGCAGGCTCAGCGGCCATGGCTCACGGGCCCAGCCGCTCTGCGGCATGCTGGATCTTCCCAGACCGGGGCACGAACCCACGTCCCCTGAATCGGCAGGCGGACTCTCAACCGCTGCGCCACCAGGGAAGCCCAAGATTCCTTTATTTTAAATGTACCATTGTTTCCCTCTATTTTAGATGTATTTCAAAACTTTATTTACTTAAATGCCATTCAGAATTTTTCAATTTTTTGACCGTCTATGAAATTCAATCTTTGTATTTGGAAGTGCAAAGTAATAAACACTTTCAATTAGAATTATTCAGAAACTGTAGGTAACATAGTTATTTAGCCCGGAAAAATCTCCTGTTGGTTTCAAGTGATTGAAGAATTACTTTTTAGGTATTGAAAAATAAAGTCTCATTTCAATTCACTGAGTTTCAAAATCTGTATTTCTTTAAACAAAATTCCAAAAACTATCAACTTGGGGCATTTGTTAAAAGTGGAGATACCCAGTTTTTTCTCCAACCTACTGTGGAAGAAATTCTAATGTTGGAAACTGGGATTCTTCACTTTCATGAGTACTAGTGACTCAACTGAATTAATGCTAGAGGGCTCTGGAAGCTCTATAATGCAGTGTTTTCGCTTAATGCTACATATTTGCTGGCTGAAATAAATGCATCATTGGTGCTTCAACTAAAACAAAGGCTGATTAAATCAAGGAAAGACTGCATAATGATTTTAACTTTATGAAAATTACCTTTCTCCAAATATATTTATAATTGTAATAGGAATAAATGAGAATTAAGTAATCAGTTCTACCATCATAATACACTACAGCTGTGTCTGTAAAAGTTGTCAGTCATTCAGAGGATTCAGAGGAGTTTTGCTTATTTGAGAGCAACTCGTCCAAGTTGGGTCCAAAACATAAAAATGTTAAGAACTATGTAAGGAAAAAAATACTCTTTTTATCTGAATGTTTTTTACTTTTTATAGATAAAACATCTCTACAGAAAAAAAAAAAATAGGGAAAAAAACTCACTGATTTTCAGCACTTAAATTGGCACCTCTAATAATTTTCTGTGTAAAATTATAGTATTAATTCAGAAAAGGCATCAGATGTTCAACTCTCTGATTCAGAACACTAGGTAAGATTTTAAATGTTAGTTGAGTAATTGTGCTTATACTTTTTCCATTTAGGACACATGGAAGAGTCATTTCTGCCATAATGGCAAAATGAATAAGAACAATTGTACGAAGAAACTCTTAAGAAAATGGGTTTAACCTACAGTATAGCCTTAGGGACAGCTATTTATAGTGGTATCTGCTGTTCGGTTAATTACAGTGACGCATGACCATCAATTTTTGTTTTCACCATCTTTTCCAAGGAAAATCAAAAGTAATCCTTCTCCATTTAATTGCCTTCCTCATTTTCTTTTCCACTTGAAACAGAAAAAAAAAATTGCTATCAGAAAATCTTTAATAATTGTCACATATGATATTAAAATTTTATTATGAATTTTTTTTAGGTTTGCCAATATTATTGCACTGTGCATATTATGTGTTTGAATCATTTTCTATTAGAAACACCAACTACAATACATCTAAGTTAAAGAAAAAGAATATCCATATTAATCACTGTCAAATAGTTTATATAAAATTAAAGGGGCTACTTTCTGGTATGAATTGTAACAGACCAATGGATATGTGAATGAGTATTCACTTTTTTCTCTTCTCAGTAACTTCCTTTTTCTTAACTGAAATCCGTCTCCCAAGCCCAAGTCTACTGAAATTCTGGAACAAAATATGATTGCCAGGGAAATGTGGAAACAAAGGCAAAGGATCTCAGGGAATGTGTTTAAGGTTACAGCACTGCTCTGATCCTTCAGAAAGGACTCAGTGACCTGGAAATTTCATTTTACTTCTATTTTGCTTGATTTACAGAGGCTACAAGTGAGAGATAGTAAGTAAAGAGAATTTGAGATGTAACTAAAGAAGTTGATTAACTTCTCAAATATCTCTTTTCTTTTTTTCTATATATAATTTATCTTTTGAAAAGACACATTAGTCTTCACTGTAGTGTTTTCATATGGCTTGTAAGGTGTAAAACTGAACAAGGCACTGAAATTGAGCATTCTAGAGATTTTGCTACTATCTTGTATGCCAATGGGTATGTGTTAGGATGTGACAGAAGTGACTAATTTGAGATAAATGGCACCTAAAATACACATCTTCACAAACGCACAGTGATGAGAGAGGAGGAGATACACATTGTGAAGCACGTGGTGACTTCTGGTCTTTCTGGAGAAACTGGGCTGTGGTGGTGGCTGTGAGTGTCTTCGTTGTAAAGAACAGTTTGGCACATATTCTTCAAGAGATTCCAACTTACTTCTTTAGGAAATCAGCAAGCCCAGACCAGAAAGATGACTTTAACAACTCTGCAAAATTTCATCATGTTATTATTTATTTCATACTTTTACATAATGATTAACAGAAATATTCTCAGCAAAATTAATCTGGAGACTTCCTTCCTATAACAGCAGCTGGAGGTCTTGAGTCTAAAAGAAAACTAAGAATTAGGTAGCAGTCAAGGGGAAATGATAAACAACTGAGACTTGGGGGCCAGTGGCAAAGACAAAACAAATGTACAAGCAACAGGTTGAGCCCAAGACTGGATCTAGCTGTGAGAAGAAGAAAGTGTCCTATGAACATTCTCTGCCTCTCATGGCAGATGCATTTCACATCCTAGGACTCAAACCCTTCTTTTCTCTACCAAATAAGCAAATGATTGAAAGAGTTTTATAGTATAGAAAACTCTGGAAGGAAGGAAGGAAAGAAGGAAGGAAGGAAGGAAAACATGAAGGATTGACCTTAAACAAATAGACTGCCAATATTTCTCCAGCAAAAAAAAAAAAAAAAAAAAAATGGGTTTACTTGGGATCAGCAAAGAATTGCAATTCAGAGTCTGCAACAATGGCAAGCCACATGAAATTTCCCAGTAAGATAAAGAGGAGTATGCTTTTAAAGAGGGGAAAAGGAAGTTGGGAGGGTATAATAAACAAAGAGTGCATCAGACGAATCGAGAGTTCGAAGTATAGTGGCTCTTCATTGGCTGAGTTGGGATAGTCTCATCAGTTGAGCTCTTGCCAGGAAAGAAAGAGTCCTTCTTCTGGTTGGGCTCTACTATTGTCTTACGACATGAGAGCTCCCTCTTCTGGCCTCTCAACGCTATTTTACTTGACATTCTGTTTATTAATTTTTACAAAAGGAAGGGAGAAAGCACGAAAGAAAGGAAGGAAACACCGATGTCATAATTAGTCATAAATGTCCGGTGACATAGTGTTGAGTTGGGACTCTGGAGTTGCAAACTCTTTGTTCTAAGGGTAAGCCACTTCATTTTTTTGAAACTCAATTTTCTCTTTTTAAATAAGGCAGACTAATTATCTCTACATATAAAACATTTGAATATTCTCTATCATCCTTCAGTTCTAGTGCCAATACTGCCCCTACCTAACTATATGGCCTCAGAGACAAGAGACTAACCCTCTTTAGTTGTTGGTTTCTTCTTCTATAGTAACGGGTTGAGTTACCAGTTATCAGGCCGGTTAGATCATCAGAATCACTTGAGGGACTGGTTAGAAATACTGATTCCTTGACCCAAGGCTACATTTGAAACAGTCTTTTGGAAGTGAGGAAATCATGAGACTCAACTTTTTCTTTGGATACAAATTTTAGTCTCCCAGGGGAACATCAGAATCCCATCAAAAGAGATGCCCATTTTAACCATGTATGTGTGATATTTATCTCAGATCTATTCAATCCTGATCTCCTAAAGTGATACCAAAGGTTTATCTTTAACAAGTACTACAAATAATTCCAAGGGGAATTAAGGAATAGAAATCACTGGGCTTGATGTCTTCCTAGTTATAATCATGGCAAAAAGATAGTTTCCAGAGTAACTGGATGTGATATTCTGAAGTGGCATTTGTCTTTAGCAAGTAAGGGTGAAGCTCTCAGAGATTTTAAATGGCTGAACTGAGCCAACACCAGATGCTCATAACTTGATCCTTTTTCCTTTCCC
This sequence comes from Platanista minor, assembly GCA_004363435.1. Taxonomy (NCBI): domain Eukaryota; kingdom Metazoa; phylum Chordata; class Mammalia; order Artiodactyla; family Platanistidae; genus Platanista; species Platanista minor. The sequence continues at coordinate 9,882 of RJWK010057419.1, forward strand.
TGCAGTTTATAGAAGAGACAGTTAAGGTGGGGGAGAAGGAAAAAATGAATGCTCAGAGTTATGTGAGGCCAATTAGGTGGTCATTATTATGGTTTCAGACATTTCTGGTTATCCTTCTGGAACATAATAAGATTGCCTTTTTCTACATGAAATTAGGTAGGGCCACATGATTTGCTTTAGATAATGTAATTAGAAATGATTGTGTGTGTGTGTGTGTGTGTGTGTGTGTTTTCTGTGCTGAGATTTGAGGAGTCAGTATTCTGCAGTATTCTTTTTCTTTTTTTTTTTTTTTTTTTGACCGCATCATGTGGTGTGTGGGATCTTATTTTCTTATTTCCCTAATCAGGGATCGAACCCGGGCCCCATGAGTGAAAGCAAGGAGTCCTAATCACTGGACCACAAGGGAATTCCCAAGTATTCTTTTCAATTCTAATTGGAAACAAGGTGACAAGCCAAGGCTAATACTTCCTATTGTCATTACAGCATATAGTAACTGTGGGCTTCTCTAGAGAAAACACTTTTCTTATGCAAGTTCAAAATTCTTGGACCTCAGATCTTTGGTACCACGTCTGGCAATACCTTAGTGCATCTGAATCTCAAAAACATATTGACGTTTGGCAAAATTCACTGTATGAAGTCAGAAAAATACACAAACATACTCGCAGAGAAAGTATTTATATAGTGCCACCAAATATGCCTGCTTTTGTCCTCCATGAGAAATTTCCCAGAGTGAGAAAGAGATAGAAATATGAGGATTTCTTCTTTTCTCAGTTATTTATTTATTCATTAGTTCCAAAGGATTTAAGAACTGGTGCATATTCCAGCTTCTTGAAATTATTGCTGAACCAAATAAAGATTGCCTGCCTCAGGGAGCTTATGTTCTAGAGAAGGAGACATATAATAAATGGTAACTAATAAATAAGTAAATTTTGCAGCATGTTGAAATTGACAAATGCTATTGAAAAGGGGAAAAGTGGAGCAGAATGATGGGGAAAGAGTAACATTGTCCTGTAGTTGGAGAGCTAGTTGCAGCACTAAATTAGTGGTTTAGGTAGACTCCTTCGAGAAAGTGCGATCTGAGAAAAGACTGAAGGAGTGACGGAATCAGGCAAGCACATGTCTTTGGAAATAGCGTTCCAAGCAGAAATGCCCTACAGTATTGTCCTGTTTTTCTGGTCAGTAGATTAGTAAGAATGGAATGGAGTTAGGCATGGCTCACTTTCTTCTATGCTTTGGAAGAAAAAGTGAAAGATCAGAAAATAAAATAGCAATCACTGATATGCAATCCATATTTTATTCGATCATAAAAATGTTTTTGATCTGGAAATCTTTAGAGAAAAATAAAACACCTGCAAGTCCACCTGTGAGATAAACTATTCCAGAATTAAATGAAGTCTTGTGTACCCTACCCAATGACTCCTCCCAGAAGTTACCATTTTTGCTGTTTATGAATGCATCCATAAACCATACAGGGGCTTGATACACCTATTTTTAGATTTTATTTAAGTGATATACTTCTATATGGCGAGTAGCATATATAAATATAGATATCTTTTTTACAAACATTTTAATTTTTAAGACTTGTCCATGTTGATAATGTAGCTCTAGTTCCTTTGTTTTAATTACACTGTTTTATTCCATTGTAAGAATTATCTATTCTTATGATCATGGAATTTTAGGAAATGTCACTGGAATTCAGGGAAATGAACAATAAAACCAAAAACCCACAATGAGTCCTCGGTATCACATTTTGTGAAATGTTTTCAAAATTAAAATGTCTAAAAATTTAGCAATAATTAAAATCTAGCAACACTAAACAGAGTATTAAGCTATGGTAGTTATCATTCCCATTGGGTGGAAATATAAATTGGTACAACTACTTAAGACCAATTTGGTGTAATTTGTAAAATTGAAGGCTTACATACTATAATTCTCTCTCTATATATGAATATGTCTGGTTTTACATGGTACCAACATTTTTAAACTCAAATTATCCCACTGTCCTCAAACTGTGACAAATTATACAACAAAATAATTAGTGACAGTGCAGGTCAAAGGGTACTGACTTGAGGCACATTCTCTAAAACCAGCTCCTGGACAGGGCTCACAATGCTGTGGTGTCAGGATGTCCAGTGATCTTCTCTTAAAACCTAATGAGCTGGAGAAAAAGACTCTTGCTTGTGCAGGGGGTCCCCCCCCAACCTTTCAATCCCGGCGAAAGTTCAACTCTAGAGCAAGAGACCTTGGCCAGGCCCAGTGCCAGCTCGTGTCCCCAGGGAGGTTGTTCACATGGGTTTCCCTGAAAGAAGAGAGAGATTTGCAGGAGTTACTGTCCCAGTTCTTTCTGACTCTCACCAGGACAAAACTCAGCTGGCAGTTCCCTGACAGAGGAGCACATGCAGAGAGTGTAAATGTGTCTGTGGTAGATGGCATACTCCCACCGGTGCCAGGTGGTTCCGATGAGCACAAGCAGACAGCAGAGGGGTAAAGGGGACAACCACCTCCAACAATGGGTGCAGGGCAGACCTGCTGGGGGCCATCACATCTTCCACCAAGGCCTCCAGGAAGCCAGACAGGGCTAGGCAGTAGCAGAACAATATAGTATGCATATATATATATATATATATATATATATATTCCCAATTAAACTCTTGCACATAAGTGCATGAAGACATATAAAAGATTGTTTGTTTGTTACAGCAAACTTTAGAACACTTCTCACCATCCATTGACAAGAGGATTCAATTTACAATGGCTTTAAAGATGGAACATTAAGATGGAAATACAGGCAAAAGGTGTCTATCACAGGGAGAAGAAACAGAGTCAGCAAACACATAAAACTAGGAAAATAAAGGAATGTGTTGGAATCAATCTACATCAGCTAGAATGTGAGAATTGTAATGTGTGCTACATCTGTAAAAGGCTGATTAACATCAAACCATGGAAGGCTTTGCATAGCATGGCAAGAAATACTTGCTTTTGTCTCTGGAGAGTGGATAATAAAAACAGTGAGTCCAAAAACAATCACAGACAAGAAGATATATCTATTCATGTCTTAATGCAAGAAGAGCCATAACAAATACTAGTGAACAAGTATTGATACATTTACAGTGTAGTGTCACGTTAAGAGCACTACTATAAAACCAAGAGGGAATTAGTATTAAGTAACAACTAAAATGATTTACAAGTTTTATGCAGTGATCTACAAGGTAAAAGAAATGAAAACAATTTTAAAGGAGTACATGGCCAGCGCGGTAGATGAGCAGATGAGATCTCAGAAATAAAGGGCTAAAATCCTGGGGCTTCTGACCTTGTGATAAGCACATTGTTCCTGGTGTGATGGACTTGTGTCTGTAGCTTGATCATCCCCCACTTAGAAAGAAGTAAATAAGACATCAGCTGAAATCATGACTACCTTGTTTACCAAACTCAGTAACAGGAAAATCCTACTGTAGCTCAACTGCTATTCTGCTGCCATAATTAGAAAATAATATCTGATTTCATGGGAAATCAAGAAAACAAGGGCAGCATGAAATACCAAAATGGAAAGCCTCAATAAAGAGTGATTCCAAGCACAACTGTTCTAGTACTCTCTCTTTTATTCAAGTAAGTAACAAAAGGGTCATAATCAGAGAGGTTGATACAGTTTTTATTTTCTTAGGAACAAAGTAATTTAGATCTGAATGGAAATATTATGCCAACACTAAAACTTCATCAAATATAGTATTATACATTGGAAAACATCTGCTAACATATTTCCAATATGTTTTAAAACATTTTCTTTGACATTTAGCCAAATATGTCTTTCCCTGATTTGCTATTTTTTGCAAGCTAGATCAGAGCCAGTATTCATATAATCAACAAATATGTTCCCATATGCTTTTCAAAGTGCTCTATTTCTTTAGATGAATGTAATGTAAATTTAATAATATTAAAAATGACTTAAGGGCTTCCCTGGTGGCGCAGTGGTTGAGAGTCCGCCTGCTGATGCAGGGGACGCGGGTTCGTGCCCCGGTCCGGGAAGATCTCACATGCCGCGGAGCAGCTGGGCCCGTGCTGCTGAGCCTGCGCGTCCGGAGCCTGTGCTCCGCAACGGGAGAGGCCACAACAGTGAGAGGCCCACGGACCGCAAAAAAAAAAACAAAAAAACAAAAAAACCAAAAAAAACAAAAAAAGACTTAAGAAAGTATAAATCACTATCATGACTATTGTTAAAAGACGTTTATTATGCTTCCATCCACATAGCTGCTCTCCTGTGCACTACATGAATT
>RJWK010057420.1:0-14153 GCA_004363435.1 Platanista minor
TTTTTAGATTCCATATATATGTGTTAGCATACGGTATTTGTTTTTCTCTTTATGACTTACTTCACTCTGTATGATTGGAAGAATCAACATTGTGAAAATGACTGTACTACCCAAAGCAATCTACAGATTCAGTGCAATCCCTATCAAACTACCAATGGCATTTTTCACAGAACTAGAACAAAAAATTTCACAATTTGTATGGAAACACAAAAGACCTCGAACAGCCGAAGTAATCTTGAGAAAGAAAAACGGAGCTAGAGGAATCAGGCTCACGACTTCAGACTATACTACAAAGCTACAGTAATCAAGACAGTATGGTACCGGCACAAAAACAGAAATATAGATCAATGGAACAGGCTAGAAAGCCCAGAGATAAACGCACATACACATGGTCACCTTACCTTTGATAAAGGAGGCAAGAATATACAATGGAGAAAAGACAGCCTCCTCAATAAGTGGTGCTGAGAAAACTGGACAGCTACATGTAAAAGAATGAAAGTAGAACACTTCCTAACACCATACACAAAAAGAAACTGAAAATGGATTAAAGACCTAAATGTAAGGCCAGACACTATAAAACTCTTAGAGGAAGACATAGGCAGAACACCCTATGACATAAATCACAGCAAGATCCTTTTTGACCCACCTCCTAGAGGAATGTAAATAAAAACAAAAATAAACAAATGGAACCTAATGAAACTTAAAAGCTTTTGTACATCATAGCAACCTAATCTTTTAAGTTTAGTAAGAGTGGTTTACATTTGTCATGCCTACTTCCTCTCTTTTTATTGAGTTCTCAAATCACTGTACTAAAATTGTTCTTGAAACAGTTACTCCTAACTTCATTTTATGTTTCCAGTTAACTTAATTTAGTTTCCTGTAGTATTTGCATTATTAATCAAACTCTCTTCGAAACTCTCTCTGCCTCTGGCTTCTCCTGATTTTCTTTCTACCTCTAAGACAAACACTTCTCAGCTCTTTCTTAATTCTCCACTTGACTTTCCCACTTCCCCCTTTCTCTCAATTTCCAATTTTACTCTTTTCCTAACGCCTCCCCTTCCCCCCACCTGCCACAGTGATGGTGACCCAGGGCTCCTTCATTAGCCCCTTATGTCTTTACTGTTTATACTCTCTATGATTAATCATCTACTCTGGTTTAAATTCCAGCAGTATTCTGGAAACTTCCAAATATAAATCTCTTGTTTAAATCTCTCTTTAAAGCTGCATCTATAGATCGTTAAGAGGCATCTCCACTTGGATGTTGTATTGGTCAGGGTGCAGCTAGGAGATAGAAAATACACCAGCAATTTAAATAAGAGAACATTTAATATAAAAAACTGTTAACTGGTAAAAGGTGATTAACTACTTTAAGGGAAGCAGAAGTCTCTAAAGGTAGAAAATTATTAAATGCAGAATGCAGCTACTACCTCCAGGTCTGTGGAAGAGCAAAAAGGTAAGAAATTAAGAATTTCAAAAAGCTATGCTCCTCCTTTCCAGGGCTGAAGTTCAGGCCTCTTTGGAGAGGGCATGGCTGCCAGAGGAACATACAGTGATGGAAAAGTTTGCCAGAGGACCCAGGGTTGGAGCTGGTCTCAGAGGCATTCTGGGGTGAGCGCCCCTGGGGCTTCTACATGCTGATTCACTTCTGCTGCTATGGCCTCACAGTGTCCCCCCAGTGCTCTCTGTTGACAAAGCCTAACATTGAATCAGCTAGCAAAGGAGATGTTTCTACAGGGTCTGGCTCTAGTACACAAAGCAAAGAAGGGTGGACTTAGGGGCTCAATAAATTGATAACTGGCACAAATGGTCCACTTGTATCCCCAGGTCAATCTGTCAAAAATAGAACTAATTACATCTCCCTCTGGTTCCTGTCTTACTAAATGGTATCACTATCTTCCCAGTAAGACAAACAGGAAACCTGTAAGGCAACCCAGACTCTTTCCTTTTCCTAACCCTTATGTTTTATCAATCAACAAGTCCTGTTGATTTCACTTCCTAGATGTTTATTCATTTAATACATATTTATTGAGTACCTGCTATTTACCAGGCATCATTCTAGGCACTGCAGGTATGCAGCAATGACCAAAACTAGATAAAAATTCCTACCCACATGGAACTTACAGGCCAAGATGAGGGGAAAGGCATAGACGAGAAACAAAAGAATTAAGTAAAATATTATACAGCATATTAGTAGATGATAAGAGCCCTAGACAAAATTAAACAGGGAAGGGGAATAGGGAGTGTTGGGGGTTGCAATTTTCTAGAAGGTGCTCAGGGAACCCTCTTGGAGAAGGTGGCATTTGAGTAGATTTGAAGGAGGTGAGAAAAGAAATATTTGGGGGAAACCATTCCAGAAAAAGGGAAAAATCTCTAAGTCAAGAGTGGTGCTTGGTTTTGGAGATGCATAGTAGAAGAGGTCAGAGAGGTGATGGGGGACAAGGCTGTGTGGCCTTAAGGACCATTAAAAGGGCTTTGGTTTGTGTTTGCAGTATGATTGAAGGCCACTGGAGGATTTTGATCAGGGGATTTACATAATCAGATCTAAGTTTCAACAGAATCATTTTGGTTGCTGAGTGAGAATGGTTGAAAGCAAAGCAAGGAGGAAAATGGGGAGACCAGCTGGGAGGCTTTTGAGAAAATCTAGTCAAGAGATAATAATGGCTTGCCCTGGTGTGGCAGTGTTACCCAGCAAGGGGTCGCTGCCCACCCCACCCCCTGCCCCTGCCCCGACAGGCATGGAATCTAATACTATGGCACCCACTTTTGAGGAAAAAAAAAAAAGAGCATTATTGCGAGGTCGACGGCAGGGAGAGGAGGCAGGGCTCAAATCTGTATTCCATCCAGGGTTGGGGCAAAATTTAAAGGGTTAGATGATTTCAAACTTGGAAGCTGATTGGCTAGTCTTTAATGAGTCCATAGATGGTACTCATGCTGCTAGAAACCTGATTTTCCTTATTGAAGGACTTCTTGCTTCATAAAGGGATGGGGTGGCGACACTGCTATTCTTTGAGCTCCCCAGACTGAAGATTCTTGGTTATGGGGTCAGCCTGGAGACCTGGGTTCCTGTCTTGCACATGTGCATTGCTGTCTCTGTAAAATAACTTAAGGTTTGATTAATCAATCAACCTATTTAAGAAGTTGTGTGCTGTTTAAGTTTGATTAATCAACAGCCTATATAAGGAGGCAAAACCAGTTTAAGCTGGTCAGTGTTTTATGTGCTGTTTCAGTAGCAGTGGTTGAGTGAGAAATAGTCCTGTTGTGAATAAATTTGAAGTCTCTCTGTCATCTCTACCCACAATGTCATCATCTTAGACTTTGTTTTTGTTTGTTTGTTTTGTTTTCCATTTTACCTCCTAATTCAGCTCCCCGCTTACACTCTCAATCTCTTTTTCTATCCCTCACTAAAATTTATCTTTCACATTGATGCTACAGTGATCTTTCTAAAATGTAATTCTGAATTTCTTAGCCATTTGAGTTCCCATCTCTAACAGAATAAAGCCCAAATTCTTAGCATGGTATACAGACATCTCATGCTCGAAATCTTTTATCTCCCAGCACTGTGCTATGTGCTTTAGACAACCCAGTTTACTCTCAGATCTTCAACCTGGCCATAACCTCCCTTTCTTGTTTGTCCTTTTCACATTCTATCTCTTCTCTCTAGAATGCTTTAGAATATCTTAGTTTTGAGCACAGTAGTTCAGGAATTCTTCCCTGATCCCTCTTCACGAGATTCTTTGCCCCTCCTCTGACGCTAATTGTCCCATGTGTAGTCCTATTAGCACCCTTGCATACCCTATTGTTTTAAGTCTGTCTCCCTCACTAGACTGAGAACCCATTGAAGGCAGTTAATGTCGTTCTCATCTCTGTACTCACATTTAAAGTACTTGAACATTTATGGAACGAATATATGAAACTAGTAAATGAGAAGTAAGCGTTAACAAATCTAATGCTGATGTCCCCACGAAGGCTTCTCAGAGAGGGGTTGTCCCCCAGCAAAGCTCTATATAAACCGACTATGGACCAGAGCTTAAAACAATCAGTCTGGGTCAACTGCAAGACTTAGTTAGATCTCTGCATGAGATTTGGGACCAGAAAAATGAAGGAGAAAGGTGCTTTCCTAACAATGATAAATTCTGCCACTAGCTGGGTGCATCAAATGGGTGTAACCTTGAGATTTGGGCTCCGGACCTCTGCTCACACCAGGAGTGGGATTTATGCTCACTCCACAAACAAGTGCTGAGATAGTATATGAGACTGGAGCCAATGTTATTGTGTATGCCATGTTACATTATCATTTTATCCCAGCTTTGATCTTATGTAGTGTAAGGCCCTCACTAACCAAGAGCGAGGGTTCCTTTCCCAGGCTGTTCTGTCAGCCCTTCTTGGTGTCTTCCACTCCCAGAGAGCCACCCTCACATCTGCTACTGCTCCTGTGTCCAACAGGTCTTGGAGGAATATTGTTAGTCAGGGTGTTCCTATTTACATGATATAAAGTTCATTAACAAACAGAAATCCCCTAAACTTCGGACTTTAATTTCAATAAGATAGGCAAAAATTCTAGTTGCTTTTCATTGCATAGATCAGAACATTCTTCCTTGCGTGTAATTTAATGCTATTTAAGATTTACTGAGATTTACTGAGATGGATAGCCCAGGATCAGATACTTAATGAAGACCCCAGGAGGAGCCTTTAAGCCATTATGGAGAAAGAGTTAGCACACAAAATTTTAGTGATTCCTGAAAAGCTTTAAGCAAGAAATATGCTGCTAGGCATTTTGGACGGATTTCTCAGAAGACTGTTTCCCACCTTTTCAGTCTTGGGCTATCTATCCTTCCTGGCCACAGATTCGACTTATGGCTTTACACCGTCACCTTCCTTAGCACCCGGTGTCTCTCAGAGGTGTAAAAACTGCAGGGTGCAGGTCGTGGTGGAGGGAGCATGTGACAGTGCACCAGGTTCAATCCATAGCTCAATGTGAGAGCCCAGGCGGGAAGCAAGGTCTGTGAAGTGAGTCTGCATGAGGCCAAGCCACACATGGTTCCAAGAGGGATGCCAAGGACAGGGGTGGGACTAGGCTGGGGAAGAACTTTGAGCCTTGGGGGGGATTTAGCCCAGACTTGACCCCTCCAGCTTTTTGTAAAATGCCTTGTCGCTCTTTAAGCTGCTTTTCCAATGGTTGCAAGACTGTGTTAACTCTGGTTCTGAGAATATCTTTCTAAGAGTAATTTAACTTTTAATCCAAAAAATACAAAAAAGAAGCAAATATTGGAAGAGTGCTAAAGGCTTATGAAGAATGATAATCTCTCACCCTAATTCCTGACATCTGATCTACTCTCCAAAGGTAAATTCTTCATAGTCTTTTAGTAGCTTCTTTTTGTATTTATCTTCATATTTCTAAATGTTGTTATGCTCTTGATTAACCAATTTTAGACTTTGTCTCAACTTTTGACTAAGGAAGATTAGGATTTAGCTCTCATATACACAGACTTGCTGCCCAGTCTCCCCACTCTCTACATACACTCTGAGTCCTTACACACCATCTTTCCAATATAGTTATATGACAACTTGGGGTAATCAGAACTCAGAGTTTACATTCTTATGACTATACAAAAATTGTTCACTGCTGAGACAATAACATACAACAATTTCATTTCTTTTCTTGAACAAATATATATTTTTTTCCTGGAGTTAATCATTGCCTCATTTCTCCATTTGTTTGAGTTTTCTTTGTCCCCATTGCTAAGTGTTTTCATAACCTTCCATGGCTTCTCAATACAGTTTTCCATATTTGAATTGAATGAGGTCATCAGTCAGATTCTAGTTTTCCCTTGAAGATGCCCTGCAGGACCTTTTCAACTTCTTGTTTCAATTTGAATGGTGTTCTCTAGTCTTCTTTATACTTGGCATCCTGGGGTTTATACTGGGATTTATCTTTGAGTGTCCTTGTGGGATTCTTTGCTTCCTATATCCTATCTTTTTCTTTCTTGATTTTTTTCCCACTTATTTCAGTGTAGCCCTTAGGTGGTTTTTGAGAAAACTACATGGGAAATAAATTTATGAGGCATTGTATGTGTGAAAATGTGTTTATTCTACCTTCACATCTAATTTATAATTTGATTTGGGGGTAGGATTTAGAATTTAAAATAATTTTCCTTCAGATACTTGAAGGGATTGTTCCATTGTTTCTAACATTAAATGTTGTTGATTACTTGTTCAGTGTCATTCTTTTTTATCCTTTGTATGTGATCTAATTTTTTCCTCTCTGGAAGTATTTATTATTTCACATTTCAAAATGATGTGCCTTGGTGTGGGCTCGTTTTTATTCAATAAGCTGTATAGCTGGTGGGTCCTTTCAATCCAGAGGCTTCTGTGTTCAGTTAAGTAAAAAATTTTGGTAGTCTTTCTTTGATAATTCCCTCCTAACTCTTTTATTGTTTCATCCTGGAAATTCCATTAGTGGAACATTGGACCTCTTGAATTCATCTTTTCATTCCCTGGCTTTTCTGGTTTTTGTCCAGCATTTAGTCCTCTCACTCCATTCTATGAGTCTCCTTGGCTGTATCTTCTAATTATTCTAGTGAGTTATTTATTTTAGCTGTTGTATTTTTAATTACCAAGAATATTTCTTTATTTTCTGATTGTTCTTTTTCTGTTAGTGGTGGGTTAGGGAAGGGAGACAGTTCAACTGTTCCTCATGTAATCCTCATCCATTTTCTGAGGTTTTCACCACAACTCCTCACGTCCACCTTGTGTTATAAGCTTCATGCTTGTGAGTCCCGAGCCTTTCTCGTGAAACTTTCTGTGAGTGAATAGCATTGTTCATCATCCATGTTACAAATCTCTGGGCACTAACTTTTCACCATCCTCCTCTTTGTTTTTTGCCACTCCTCTCCATTTGCTTTCAGTTTTCATTTATTGTGGTTTAGCTGTCTCCTGGTTTCACCAAAGGTGAAGTTTATGTTTTGATTCTTGACACTTTCTGCCATCTTCAGATAATTTATGAGAAAGAAGGGGACAGAAATATCTATTTGGCCATGATAAAATAAAAAATCCTTGGAATATGTCTTAAAGCCAAAATACAGTTCTTCATCCAAATAAATATCAGACTGAGCAAACAATGCATGATTCTATGCTTATGACTTTCTTTTCATAATTACATATGTGTAGCCTGATATTTATTTACACAATGAGGAAAAATTGTAGCACCATAAACTTGCCTCAGTCGAGGGTTTAAATTGCAGCTTTATTAAATCAAAATAGCTGCTTATATGAATCTATCCATTTCCTCAAAATTAAGTAATCTCTGTGCTGATCCTCTGCTTTAGCTTAGGCTCTTGACCTGGTATTTTCCACAGCTAAAGGCTAGTAATTTGACACTGGACAAGAGCTTCTCTGTTAATACGCTATTGCCTCATGCTGGTTGTAAGTTAAACTCTTTTTTAAAAGATGCAGGGGCACCATTCAACCCCACTGAGAAGAGCTTTGTCTGGCCAAGTGGGAAACTGTCTCATTGGGTCCTACCACACGTGTCAGGCAGTACCAGGTAGTGGGGTACTATAGCTCATTTCCAATGTGAAACATATTTGAAATGGTGGCAACTTTGAACACCTTTTGATGTTTGGGAAATCCCCCAATTATGATGACTCTTTGTCTTCAGGGTAGAAGTCAGTTATTGGTCTTTCCCTTGTGGTTGAAACACAGGTAGGTGCGTGACCTAGCCTTCTACAGATTCACTCATGAGAGACTTCAGTTCAGAAACTAATGGCATTAAGAAGCAGGTGTTGTGGAGCATCCAGCCTGGTGAGTGTAGAAGCAGAGACAGCAGGATTGAGGTCCAGTAATAGCATCAGCAGGACAAACTATGGGGTCACTTGCCCAGGCATGGCAACTGTGGCATCTTCACTGGGGAAGATCTGTGGTATAATTGGAGCATTGTGCCAGGTGGCAGAGTCTGTAAACCTGGCTTTCAGACACTCACTCCCACTCCCTTCTAGAAATTGCTTTTTTTCGTAAAGGAGCCACAGTGGATTCTGTTTGCAGACCTTAATTCACTCATTAGAGAGAGAGCACATGTCTTCTCGCCCATGTTGTGCCCATGGTTTCTGATATCTAGTTTGAACTTTGATTTTGTTGATCCCTGTTATCTTACCAGCTTGTAACTGTCTTTACTTCACATGAGGAAAAGGTTCTTTTAGTTGATTTTGAAGTTCTGATGCCAAGAACCCAAAAAACTGCTTTCTGAGAAACCATTCTAAGTAGTCCTAAGCAGGGCACATGAAGTGTGGATCAGACTGGGTTTGGTGTCAGACCTGGAGGGGCTCCAAGTAACTTAGGTCCTCTCCACTTGGAAGCAACAGCACTTGGAAGAACTGGTGACCCTCAGCAATTCCTCATATTAGAATTCTTCCAACAAAATGCAGTGGACACTATGGCTGTAAGTAAGGTTATCCTATTTATTTATTTACTTAATTTTGGCTGCATTGGGTCTTCGTTGATGCGTGCGGGCTTTCTCTAGTTGTGGTGAGCGGGTAAGGAATTTTTAAGATTTATTTCAACATATATTTCAGTTCTTTTTTTTCTTAGACACATCCTGTATGCTTTCTAACAAGTGATAAAATACTGACTTATCAGCATTTTCTTGGGACTTCCCTGGTGGTCCAGTGGTTAAGACTTCACCTTCTAATGCAGAGGGTGTGGGTTCGATCCCTGGTCAGGGAGCTAGGATCCCACATGCCTTAGGACCAAAAAACCAAAACTTAAAACAGAAGCAATATTGTAACAAATTCAATAAAGACTTTAAAAATGGTCCACATCAAAAAGAAATCTTAAAAAAATGAATAAAAAACATTTTCTTGCTCTTTTAGTAAATGTAGTTCATGAGGTGAATATGGTCCTCTAGTCTCAAAATAGAAATCCAATCTGCTGCTTGTGCCCTGAGGAGATACAAACAACCTGATTATTTTGTTTCAGCCAGTGGCTCAACTTTGACATCAGGACTTTGTCTCTGCTATGGAAATTGAGCCATTGCCTGTGATGCCCATTGCTCTGCAGTTCTGAGCCTTGCGGTAAATCTCTGGTGTATTTTGCTCTTTGGGACTTTTTGGAGGTAACCAGTTAGAACTAATTATAAGGGGTATGTATTTTGTTTTGTATAACCAGGGAAAAATTATTCGAATGCAGCAACTCAGGAATGCAGTGAACATTACAGCTTGTCTTAAAACCAGTGGTCTCTAAACTTTTCTGATTGCTTCTTGAGCATGTATCTTCAATATGTGTATATTAATGTATAAACTATATACATATGCATCTCAATGCATTATGTGTATATATAAAACATATAAAAGTAGTACTGATGGGTTACATTAAAATTAATATACATAGAAGTTTTACTGTATTCTTTTTCCACCCCAGTGGATTGTTTTGTGTGTCACTTTGGATCTGTGCATCCAGTTTTGGAGATGACTGCTCGTCTGTGTATGTGGACAGGGCAAATAGGAAATGAGATGTCTGAACATTCTGCAGGGAAGCAACCTGGTTTTTAAAAGGTGCCTGGTTTGTGTCTTGCCTGGATTCTCATTTAACAAGGATATGCTTTCTGCCCTTGCACTCGCCTTATCACATGCCTCTCTCATGGGTTCCTCGTCCTGCAAGGGAGGAAGAGTGGTAGAGTGGAAAGAGAATCAGTAAGCCTTTGGAGTGCTGATATTGCAGCTCCGCCATTAACTAACCTTGCGACTTTGTGTGGGTTATCTGACCTCTTTTAGCCTTGGTTTTCCAAGATTAGGAGGGCTTCAAGCCAGGAGGTTCAGGAATGTGCTATGAAGCGCTCTTTCCCTGACCAAGTGTAAAGTATTGTCAGATCTATTATGAGAAGTTGGTGTGTATGAGAGGGATCAAGATATTCTTTGGTTGAAAGGAAGGTAGTGTTGAAACTATGAAACTTACCAAAAGATAGAGCGGGAGATACCTGAAAGTGACTTTCAATGCCAGAATATCATCTACAGCATTTCTGACAGAGGGTCATCTAACTTCCAGCTCTTTGGATGGAAAAACCATTTGTTTTTAAAAGTAGATGATTTATTCAATTAAGAAAAATTTGAACTGAGACTACATATTTATTGCTTGAAAACTACGAAATAATGCACAAACGTAGAATAAAATAATTTACATTTATAGATATATAGGGCAACCCTTTGAAATATCTAAAGACAACAATTATATTCCTCTTGGTCATTAATCATTAACATGATTAATCCTTTAAAAAAGTCCTCACTTGCAACGACTTGCAGACCCCTTGTTATCTTATTTGCTATTCTCTGAATGCCCTGGAATTGATTTGAGAGTTACTGGTTCCTGAAAGGTGACTCCCAGAGTTCGTTTTCTGAGCAGGCACCAGCCCCTGGAGAGCACTTATTCTGAGAAGCACCCACTCTGACTTTTCTTATCCACTCCCTCCAAGGAGTCTGTTTGAAAACAGACAGAGTTTCAAGTCTTTTGGATGGAAGACCATTCTTGTTTCTAGATAGCTGGCTTGAAGATTGAAACCTGAGTAATGGATATATTTTTGGATTTTACTCCTACCATGTCTTTCTGCTTGGCTTAGATTTCTGAAAGCCAAACTTGGTCAGTTTCCTTAGATGCTAAAACTTGTTCACATCAAGTTTTAGATACTAAAACTTGTTCACATCAGATATGCCCTGATACCCTGGATTCTGACCTCATCTCTGGCCACCAGACTCCCAATAACGTTCTGTTCTGCATGCCCAAATCCTGGGACTGATTTTCTTAGCATCACTTGTTCTGTGGTTATTTCAAGCCTGGAACAGCAGTCTCTCCTTCCTCCCAATTTCTCCACCTCTTAAGGGCCGCATAATTAATTTCACATTTAAAATACGTAGGCTCGTATTGTCAGTTACCTTTATAAGCACACCTCTTATTTGTCCAGCTAGATTATACATATTCTATGTGTTGGGACTGGAGGTTTTTGCATCTTGATATTCAATACAATTCTTAGTGTAAGTCCTTGAACTACATACTTGATATTTCTTGAACTAAAGGAATGGCAAGGTATTACTTCCACCTTAAGGTATTTTGGAAACTTATTAGACTTTTTGGACTAATCACTATACATATGCTTTGAAGAATTTGTTTCCTTTTCATTGACTTTATATATTATATAACATATTAGATATTCCTTTTAGTTTGGGTTGTCAGGAAAATTATAACTGAATTCACTTACTATATTGGCTCCCTACATTCCTTATTCTCCTCAGTGCCAATTTTCCATTTCCATTTCTATTATACTAGTTTTATTTTGTGCTTCTTTCTTATTTTCATTAAGGCATTTTTAATCCCTTTTGGGGAGAAAGGATATTATGAATATACTTGCATAAGGCTCTTTTTAATGGAAACCTAATTGTTTTTATTAATTTTCCATTTAGACATCAGAAAGTATTAAAGGAACTGAAATGAAGAAGATGTAAGAGGTAGTGAAGGCCTAGATGCCTACTCATTAAAGAAATATTCATTATTTCTGCAAATCACACTGATTATAATTTTTTTTGAAAAGCAGTGAAATCTAAGGTGAACTGAGTAACTGGAATGTCAGATGAAATAGAGACTAAAAGATTCATGTATTTCAAATAATACTGCTAAATTACTCAGAATAGAGCCATCTGGACAAAGTCAATGTTCATATGTGAAAGAAAGACAAGTAATTTCCTTAGAGTATATACCTGCATAAAATATCTTCCAAAATGGACAAAATTTGAGTTTGGGGAACAATGAGAAATATTGAACCTAAATCACTGTTAATGAGTCTAAGGGACATAGAGTAACTATAAAATTTTAAATAGAAGTTTTGTGTGTTGTTTTGAAGTTATTCTTATTTCTTTTGGAGTCCTATCTCCATATTACTGTAACGTTGTGACAAGGTAAAAATGGTGAGTTTCATGTAATCAGTGCTGGAAATTAGAATATATTCCCTATCCAAGTTTCATAGAAATTTGTTTTATACTACTTATTTTAGCACTTTAGTCTTATATTTTCTAATTGATTCAACAAAATATTTGTATACAGGAGACACAAATGGATAAGACCTGGGTAGTTGACGTTCAAGAGTTTACCATTTAATAGGAGAACTCATAGTCTGGATTAACCTAATTATATCAGTTTCATTCATCTTGCTGGTTCAAATATATGATGTGTAGCCCAAGAGTAGTATGATATCCTTGATACCTTTCTGTTGTGTTGGGTAGCAGTAACAACCCACAGAAAAATAATCAGGCTTGTAACCAGATGGTACAATATTGCTGTCAAACTGTTGAGTTAATCCTGCCATAAATCTGCAGTGTATAACTTCAGAAAAAGGAATCACAGCCTTAAAGGAATTAGAAAGGAACAAAAAAAAGTTGCAATCTCAGTTGGCATACAGATAATTCTCAGAGTGACTGGCACAGTGTGACCCAAATAGTTGGTGTTTCACAAATTCTTAATGTTTGATTGATTGGTATAGAGGAGCAGCTAGTCTGTTGGAACTTTGAGAACAGGGTCTCTGGACCACACCAGTTTATAAATCAGTTCATGTGTACATTGTACAAGGGTGCCCTTTTCTGCTAGGGGCATGAAGGATATTGTTAGACATCAGGATGGTGGTGATAAAGGAGAACTGTATGAATGAAGGTTACAACAGTGATGGAGTCTGGGTCTGGTCTGAGAAGGAGAATAGTGTTGTTCCCAGATCTGAAAAGATAATTATTTGGTGGCTGGAAATCACTCAAGAGATAATAAGCAGGTAAGAAATAATAATCTCAGGATTCCACTAGCCATGACTTTTAGATGACTGGGAAAGGAAAGATCAAAGATAATGACCAAGGTAAGACAAATACGACCATGTTTGGGGAGAAGTTATAGGGAGAGAGATTCAATGATCCATCAGATTGAAGTATATCAATTGCTGAGGAAACCAGGGGATCTCAAGTCAGCTTTCAAGTACTTATAAATCTAGCAGAGGAAATAAGACAGTATTAAAACTGTAGCCTAAGGTAATTGTCAAAAGAAGTATGCCATGAAGAACTATGAAACATCAAAACTAAATGTAAGGGGAAATAACATCAAGTAAATGCATACATGTGCCAAGAACATGCTAGGTATTTTTTTTTCTTGTACATGAGTGATCATAGTAGCTTTATTCATAATAGCCAAAAACTTGAAATGCCCACCAACAGTTAAATGGATAAACTAGTGGTAGTATATCCATACAATGGAATACTACTCAGAAATAAAAAGGAAGTACTGACTGACACATGAACAACATGGATGATCTCAAAAACGTTATGCTGAATGAAAGAAACTAGACACAAAGAAGTACATACGGTTCCACTTACATGAAATTCTAGAATAGGCAAAATTAAGTTACAGTGATAGTAAGCAGATCATTGGTTGCCAGGGTGAGGCAGGGGGTAGGGGATTGACAGTAAAGGGGTACAAGGGAAGTTTCTGGGTCAGAATGGGTATGGTAGTGGTTATAAGGGATAAACATTTGTCATAAATCATCAAGCTGAACACTTAAAATAGGTGTATTTTTATCACATGTAATTTATACTCCAATAAAGTTGATTTAAAAAACTTGAGCAGGGACTTACCTGGTGGCACAGTGGTTAAGAATCCGCCTGCCGATGCGGGGGACATGGATTCGGGCCCTGGTCCGGGAGGATCCCACATGCCGTGGAGCAGCTGAGCCTGTGCTCCACAACTACTGAGCCTGTTCTCTAGAGCCCGCGAGCCACAACTACTGAAGACCACACGCCTAGAGCCCGTGCTCTGCAACAAGAGAGGCCACCACAAAGAGAAGTCCGCGCACTGCGATGAAGAGTGGTCCCCACTCGCCACAACTAGAGAAAGCGGCATGCAGCAACGAAGACCCAACGCAGCCAAAAATAAATAATAAAATAAATAAATTAATTAAAAAAACAAAAACAAAAACAAAAAACTTGAGCAAAGATCTGAACAGACACCTCACAACATAGGATATCCAAATGACCAACAAACTTATGAACAGGTTTTCAACCTCATTAGCAATCAAAGGAATGCAGATAAACATAATAATGTGATATCACTACATACTCACCAAGTGATTAAAATAATAAAGATTG
>RJWK010057421.1:0-14153 GCA_004363435.1 Platanista minor
GGGGGGGAGGGCGGATCCCAGCACCACACCCTCCCGGGCTGCTCTGGGCTCCAGACTCTCCACCCCCAGCGCCACCCGGGGTGGTCACTCACCACCGGCTGGAAGTCGTGGTGAGTGTGGGCGGGTGAGGACGTGGGGGGTGCCGGCCGGAGGTGCGCGTAGGCACCGGGGTGCGGGGCCCCAGGGTAGGGCTGGGCATGTGTCAAGCGCGGGGCGCTGGCCAGGATGTCGTCGGCCCGCCAGGACCGCGCTGTGGGGTGAGGGGGCTCCCGGCGGGGGTAAGGGTTGCCCTCGTGCAGCTGCACCAAGGGGGGCTGCAAAGCGGCCACCTCGTTGTCCTGCAGGCGGAGAAGCAGGCGGCGCCGTGGGGCCGGGCCTCCTGCACCTGTGGGTCCTGCTGCCCGGCCCTGTACACCCTTCGTCTGCACCCGGCTGTGCTCTTGGGCCGGCGACGCTGGACTGGAGGTGGCGAACTGGACCCAGGGGCACCCGGTGTGACAGGCCAGAGCTGGCCTGGGCCTGGTGACACCTCAGTCGGGCTGGGTGGCCCTCTTCTCAAGCCCCTCGGTCCATCAGCCTCAGAAGCCAGCTCCTCCCCGTGGCCCTGGGCTCCCTCAGGCCGACCGCATCCCCCTGACCTCCCCCTGCTGCAGCCGTGGTACCGGCAGCCTCTTAAGCCTCTGCCCAATTCCTACCTCCAATGCCAGCCCCTGTGCCCCACCCACTTCCCAATTCCGTCCCTTTCCCACAGCACCCAGCACCTTCAGACACCCGTTACCTGTATACCTGTTACCTGGTACCTATTACCTGGTAGTAACGTCTAATAGAATCATAAGTTAAAACGTGAATTTATGTATCTATCTGAAATGTTTATATAGTTTTATGCTATTACCTAGTCTCCTACTGCCCTTACTGCCCATCTCCCCAACATGATGTCACCTCCGCAGGGCGGGGGCTTTGCCTGTTTCAGGCACAGCTGTCCCCGTGCCTAGAACAGCACCCAGACCTAGGTGCTGCATGAGAGAAGGGACTCCCCGAGCCTGGCGTCGGGGCAGACCAGCCCACACTGAACCCGGACCCCCGAGACCTAGCACGGAGCACTGCTCTTGAGCCGTCTGAGAGGCCGTGACTTCTACTCAGAGGAGCTACCGCCTGGGGGACGTGACCCCTACTTGGGGAGACTGGATATCCTGGGCCCCCTCCCGTCTGCACCCCTCCTTCCTCCTCTGCCCACAGCCTGAAGGGTCTGTCCCCGTGCCCAGCCCTCTGGACGAGGGCAGACAGACAAGGACTCAGAGGAGCCCCTCGTCTGGGGAGGGTGATGAGCACGGTCTGCACACCCCTCCCCGGCAGGGGCCGCCCCCCACCCCCAGGCTGCACCTGTGCCCACTGGTCCCCCGAGATGGTCATGGGAGGAAGGGATGCTCCTTACCGTCCCGCGGGGAAGGGGCGTGCGGGCCTCCAGCTGGAAGAAAACAGGGGGTCACCCCGGGACCTCTGACCCAGCCACACTGGGGAAGGCCAGCATGGCTGCGTCCCAGCACCCCCCACCCGGTGCCTGGCACACAATAAGCACATCTGTTAGTTTAAAAACTGAGAGTTACTTCTCTGTGAACCTAAAACTGCCATAGAGCAGCTTCTAATAAAAGAGAAGTGGAGGGAGGTGGGTGGGGATGGAGAACCACTGGCAGCATGACCGTGGGCCCCGCCCAGCCGGTCCCTGCCGCTCGCCAGGCACCGGGGCCCCCGGCAACGCAGGCCCTCCGCCTCCCATTTTCTCTGTACCCTTCGCCACAAAAGCAAAGTGGGAAGTCCCCCCACCACGTGCAGGGATCGCCCTGTCCAGAACTC
This sequence comes from Platanista minor, assembly GCA_004363435.1. Classification (NCBI taxonomy): domain Eukaryota; kingdom Metazoa; phylum Chordata; class Mammalia; order Artiodactyla; family Platanistidae; genus Platanista; species Platanista minor. Next base: position 1,852 of record RJWK010057421.1, read on the forward strand.
ACCAGAACCTTCCGGAACCCGTTCCGGACCCGGACGTACAGCTCCTCCCTGTCGGCCACATAGACGAGCCAGCCCTCCGGCACTTCGGGCACCTGGTCCAGCAGGGTCTGGTACGTGGCCCAGACCCTCACCTGCTGGAAGCCCAGCCCAGTGGGGTCCCCTGCGCACAGGGGGCCTCTGGGCTCATGGGGAGGGTTGGGGGCTGCGCCTGTCTGAAGACCTACGTGGCCGCCTCCTTGCCAGGCTGGCCCCATGAGCACCACGGGGAGACCTCAGCCCCTGAGTGCCTGGGCCACCGCAGCCTCTGCACAGCAGACCCGCCCTCAGGGACCTTCTCAACGCCCCTCCTTCGTCCTCCTCCCCTGCCCATCTCAGACCCCAGCCACACCTGGATCCCCCACTTCTGCTCTGGAAACCTCGTCTTAGGGCTCTTGGCACTGGGGAACCCACCCACACGCCTCCAAAGGGAAGGGCAGCTGGGCAGTGAGGGTCCGACAGGTCAGGAACAGGGCGGCGCTTACCCCTGAGGAGGTGCCCATGGATCCGGGCGGGCCTGGGGGCCCAGGCGGGCCTGGGGGGCCAGGAACACTGATAGCTACAAGAGAGAAGCCAGAGGTGGGAACAGAGGCCCTTCCTGGATGAGGCTGGAGCCCAGGGCCCACTTTCCACCCGACTTACTCTGCCTGTAAGGGCCAGGAAAGGATGGGGGTCCCGGGGGCCCTGGAGGTCCGGGGGGCCCAGGAGGCCCCTGGCGTCCCTCGTAGCCGATGCCAGGGGGTCCCTGAGGTCCGGGAGGGCCAGGCTGGCCCTGGATGCTCTCTCCCTTGGGCCCCTAGCGTGGAAGACAAAACACAGGGCGCTTGTCACCTATGTCCCCAAGCTGGGGATGAGCAAGCTCGAAGGTCCTGGCTGCATCTGCCACAAGCCCCTGCAGGGAGCATGGCCCCCAAGCCCCCGTCCCCCCACTGCCCACGCGGGGCCTGGGAAACCCAGCCTTCCCACCCCGTGTGTCCCCCACTGGGACGGGGCCCTGGGGCATAGACGAGGAGAGCCACCCACAGGGGTGCAGCCCCGAGGGACCCCACCCGTCCTCCATGAAACTGGGGCCCACGGCCCCCCAAACGCTTTCAGGACAGAAGGTCTCCCTGAGGGGGTTTGGTGGAGAACAGCGCCAGCAGGAGAAAGGGAGATCAGGTACCCAATCTGGGAGGGCAGCCACTATGCACCCACCAGGCTCCCCACGTGGGTGCCCTGCAACCGGGAGGGGGATGCTCGGGGCCCAGGCCGCAGGGTGGACCTGCCCTTGGCTCCAGGCCCCAGGGACCCTGGGGACGCGAGCAGGGGCATAGGACGGGCCTGGGCCTGTGTGTGGCCCCCACAGGCGGCTGGGGTCAGACTCACCGGAATCCCAGGGTAGCCTGGCGGGCCGGGGGGGCCAGGCATGCTGGAGCTGAAGAACCCGCCGCCCCCGGGCTTGCCCCTTTCTTTCTGCCCGGCAGCCCCTTGGTCACCCTTCTCCCCCTGTGGATGGAAAAGCTTGTCGGGACAGCCCCGTTCCCAGGGCCGTGTGGGGAGGGGTGGGCGCCGACCCCCAGAGGCCCACGGTGAAGCTTCTGCGGCCCAGGCCTGGCCAGCCGGACAGGACGGGGCTTGGCCTCACAGCTTCCCACTGCGTCAACCGAATTCCCGAAAAAGAGAGCCAGTGGTGCGCGTCCTGGGTGCCCTCTGGGGCCCCGTGTGGGGGGCAGTGTGAGGGCCAGGGGTCACCCACCTTCATCTCAGCACCCAAGTGGAGGAGGTCCAACGGGAACTGCCCTACGGGGGGGAGAGTTGGGGGGGGGTCCTCCGTAAGATGCTGTCTTCCTGCCTGGTCCACCCGTCCCCCCGCCCCCGAATTTACCTAAGTCTCCTGTCTCTAATTTCTGTATTTCTGTGTAGAGCTCCCCTGCATGTTTTGTTACACTTATTCCCAATCACTTGATATTTTTTGATGTTTCTGTTCGTGGTGCCTTTTTCCCTTCAGTTTTTATCACTGACACACAGCACTGCAGACGGTCAAGGGGGACCGCTAAACGACGGACTTAACGTTTGCTGCGAAATGACCACCGTAGGACGTTTGGTTAAAAGCCACCACCTCACAGAGACACACACACAAAGGAAAAAACACGGTTTTCCCTTGTGACGAGAGCTTTTCTCGCTTCGCACCTTCAAGTACACTGGGCAGGGGTGTTGGCTATAGCTGCGTGCCCCCGGATGCTGTGTCCTGTAACTGGACGTTGGTACCTTCACCCCCCTTCACCCCCAACCCTGCATCCCACCTCTGGCAACCAACCTGATCTTTTTCTAAATGGTGCCTTTTAAAGATTTCATTTAGTCTATGACTGGCCGTTGATTTTTGTGAACTGCCCCGGTGACTTTGGTAAATTTACTCATTAATTCTGACGGTTTATCTGTACATCCCTTTGCTTGCTGACATTCACAAAGGTGTCCTCTGTGACAAGAGCAGGTTTATTTCTTCCAGACCACCCTGCATTTGTTCCTCTTCCCTGCCCTGCACCCTGGCTGGGCCCCGCGCCGGCAGCGATGACTGGCCACCCCCCGTGGCCCCAACCCGCCACTGCAGATGGCGGAGAGAGGGTGCCCACTCTCCCCAGAGCACGGGGTGCCATCTTCAATGCCTCTTGCTGTCTCTTTCCTCCATCAGTCCCTCAAGGGCAGTATTATTCGTCTTTTCAAAGAGCTCACATCTCACTTCTTTGCTTTCTTGGTGCTTCCTGTTATGTGTATATATATTTTTTTCCCATTCACTGCATCTCCCACCTGTTTTCTGGGAGTTAAATCTATTTGCTTTCTAACTTCCTGGGCTGGATGCCTGAAGCGCAGGCTACTTGAGGCTGTGACCCTGTAGACAAGGAGCTGACAAGACCCTTGCTCCTTCTGGGTGGGAAAGCGACCTTGGCTTACCCTTTTCCTGTGGCCTTTCCCCTGGAAGCCTGATACAGGTGGGGGTCAGAACCCCAGGGTGAAGTGATGCCTGCTGAGTGAACCATGGGCCTGGGGGGCTGGGGTAGCCCCAGATCTGGGCTCCGCCACGGCTGCTCCGGGAAACCCATGCCCACCCAGGGCCACCCAGCTCACGTTCACGGCCCGGAGCTCCTGTCCTGGGTCCCTCCTCAGAGCGGGTTGACCCCAATGCCACCGTGGCCCCTCCTCCCCGCAGGCGCCCTGCTCCGTGGGCCCATCCCGGTTGAGTCTGCAATGCTCCCTTGAGGGCAGACATGCCTGAGGGACTTGCTGTGCGCCCGGTGTGGGCCTGTGGCCTCCCATGTTGGTGCTGGAACTGGGGGCCAGGCTGTCACCTGCTGTTCAGACCTTCCACTTCCCACCTGACCCAGTCTTTCGTCTGCTGCTTCCCTCACTTATAGATTTCCCCCTGTACTGAGTGATTTGTGTGTTTTTCCTTTTTGTTCTGTCAATTTTTGCTTTTCATATCTTGAAGCTATGTTCTTACCGGCGTAGAAATTTAGAATCGCTGTACTTCCCTGGGGGGTTTACCCCGTTATCATTATGGAGTTAAAAAAAAAAATTGGCAGTATTTCCTGCTTTAAAATACACTTGTCTGATTTCTCACGAGCACACACACACAGCTCCCTTCTCACCAGACTACCACCCCCTTCCCCCTCAGCTCTCGTGTCCTTACACTTGGGGGTGTCTCTTGTAAGCAGCACAGCTCTGGTTTCGTCCCGTTGACGATGTTCGTCTTTAAACAGGAGCGTGGACTCGCTCACTGAACATACGCGCCAACGGATCTGCGTTTAATCAATCTTCACTCCCTGCTTTCTGCTCCTGCACCTGTTCTGAGTTCCTCTTCTCTCCTTTCCTGCCGTCGGGTCGGGTTTTTCCTACGCTGTTCTTCCTGCCTGCTCGGTTCTCAGGGGCGCACGTTCCCTCCTGATCTTGGCTGGATCCTGAGGTGACAGGTGTGTCCTTCACTTGGCTCTGATGTAACGAGGTCTTGGCCTCCTCGGGGCCAGGGTGGGGTCTTGGGGATGCGACCTCTTTGCGGCGGGGCCGGGCGGGGACGCGTGGTCTCACCGGCCCTCCTGCTCTCCCTCCGTCCGCGTGTCATCAGCACCACTTCCTTCTCCCCTGCGGCCCTCACGGTCCCCACTGAGGTTCGTGTCCTGAGAGGCCTCGCTGCCCACTTGCTCTTCTGTAGAAGACAGGTGTCTTTACCGGATGCAGAATTCTAGGTGAGCGGTGACTTTCTTCTGACCTTTGGGACCCGTCATGGTCTCTGGCTCCTCTCATCCCCGTGAGGAATCAGCGTGCGGCTCATGTTGACTCTGCGCAAGGGGCTCCTTGAAGCTTTCCCTGTTTGGAAGCTCAGCCGTGACGCCTTCAAATCCTCTTGTGCCCCAGCCCCACCCGTGTGTCCTCACCCGCACACTCTGACCTCCCTCGGCGCATCCGACTGCCCAGCGCGTCGCCCAGACTCTGGGCTGACCCCTCCCCTCCTCGGCTGTGCCCCATCTGCCTGAAGTCGCACAGAATCCTCACGTCCAGAGGCTGTGGGTTTTCAGTCCCGGAATTAAACCCGACTCTTGCCCACGGGCTCCAGCTCTGTGCTGCCATCTCCTCTTTACGTCTGGGCATCACTGTCGCGGTTAAGGCCAAGCCCGGAAACGCCTGTGAGTGCTGGCTGGTCGCTTGCCTGCTTGGGAATCCCAGGCCCTCAACGAGCTCAGCTTCCTCGAGGGGAGGGTTTGCTTCTGCTTCTGGCAGCTCGTAGGGGACCCCGAGCTTACGCGGACTCTGGCAGTGCCCGGGGGCCCGGCTCTCCTGGCTTCCGCCTGGCCTGCGCCCGGCATCATTTGTTTCCCTGCTTCATCAGCAGAAGCAGGATTCAGCTGTGGACTCTTGCCATCCCAGGGGGCAACCGAGGTGCTGGGAGTTCATCCCCTGGATGATCCGGGCTGATAAGGCCCACACGATGCGCTGGGGGTGCCGGGTCTCCCCTGGGAGGTGCACACTGGGGCCCAGCCCTGCTCCTCAGCGAGTGGGGGGCTGGGACATCCTGCCTGGCCACCACCTCAGGCCCCTGTCCTTTCAGCCCCCAGCCCTGCCCCGAGACCGCGGGGCCAAGCAGGCGTCCCGTCAGAGCCCCCTGAGCCCCGAGGGCTTCCTTCCTCCGGGAGCCGGGTGGACAGGTGACCACACACAGCCCGAGGCCCCCGGAGCACTCTCACCTGGTGGCCCGGGCGGGCGGGCGACCACATACAGCCCGAGGCCCCCGGAGCACTCTCACCTGGTGGCCCGGGCGGGCCCACTTCTCCCTTGTCACCCTTCGGTCCAGAAGGCCCCTGGTGACCTGGAGGGACAGAGACCCCAGTGCCTGTTACTAAATACGTGACAGAGGCGCCTGGGACAGGCCCTCCTGCCCACGCATGGCCCGACCCTGGTGGGCACTGTGTGCACTGCAGGCCTGGGCCAGGGAGGGGGCAGCGTGTGAACCCAGGCACAGAGCAGGAGCTCATAACCGGCGGAAGTGCCCGGCGGTCGCACCCCAGGGGTTGCAGCCTCTGCTCCCAGAGGCCACGCCACTCCTGCAGGGAGGGGCTCGAACAAACAGCAGGCTTGGACGAAGAGCTGGAGCTGGACAGTGGACGGCCAGTGGGTGGCCGCTTGGCGCTCACTCCCATCCATGGCTGGGTCGTCTGGAAGGCTACGCTGGGAGGACCCAGGAGCCCAGCCAAGGGGGCCGTGATCAACCGGGACTGGGGGGCCTGGATCGTACAGCACCCCTGTGAGGGCCGCCCACACCCTGCTCTGAGCTGTGGCTGGAGGGGTGACCCGCCCTCCCCGAGGCCCCAGGACCCTCACCTGGCAATCCCGGGGTTCCAGGGCGGCCAGACTCCACAAACGCCTGCAAAGAACAGGCCAAAGATGGCCGTTGAGAGAGACGCTCTGGAAACTGAGGCCACCACCTGCCCAAGGGTCTGCGAGGCCACACCCCCAAGCACCCCTGCCCCCCAAGACAGAGAAGCAGGGAGGGAGAGGGAGAGGGCACAGGATTTAAAGTCAGGAGCCCCGGTCACGACATGACTGCCCCACGTGATCACTTCACGTCACGGAGCCTTGTGAGGTAGCGGGTGTTCACCCCCCAGGACCCCAGGGCTCATGCTCAGGAGCCCAGATCCAGAGAGCCCTCCCCCGACCTCACTTCCCCTGGGGGCTTGTCTTCTAACCAACGGCCCACCAGGTGCGGCCTACAAGGCAGGTGGGCCTGGGTCCCACCACCGCGCCCCCCTCCCAGAAGCTCCCCCGCCAGGGGCTCAGAGGCCGTGGCTCCGGCTGCCCTGCCTGGGGTTCAGCTTTCCCGGAAAGGAAGCCAGTTCAGGGAAGAGTGTGAGGACACAGTGGGAACAGCAGGTGTCACGGTGACTTACGTTGCTGTCATAGACAGGAGTCCCAGGAGGGCCCGGGGGCCCTGGGGGCCCAGGTGGGCCGGGAGCACCCTGCGTTGGGGGAAGAGAAAGCCTGGTCAGTCAATACTGGCCATCGACACTGGCCAGGACAGCAGATGGGGGCAGGAGCATTTCTGAGAATCACAATGAAGTCAGAAAACACCAAATGGAGAACGCGTTCAGTTTACTCTGTAGTCGTGGGTTCCCTGAGGACACAGCTGTCCCCTTCCAGTTTCCAGATCGGAGTCCTGCTCAATCCCACGGGAGACGTGCGGGCGGCCATCTGGGCTGGACACGACCTCGGACACGGCTCGTGTGGTTACTAACTGCCAGCTCCGTTCATTCACCCGCTCGCAGAAAAAGGACAAACGGCCCATTCAGGTAGTGTCAGAAGAGACTGTTCTGAAAGCAACGGCTCACTCGCCAAAGGGCTGGCCTGAGTGATGAAGGTTCCTGGGGACAGGGTCCCAGGACCTCACGGACACCTGCTCTCGGGCCCCTGGGCACCTTCGCCCCTACCCTGCGGCCGAGGAGAGAGGGCTGGCAGCGGAACAGAGGCGCAAGCTCAGGCCCATGAAGAAGCCGGACGCGCTGGACGCCCTGACCAGGGCGCGCAAACAGTGGCTGGCGCTCCGCCTCTACAACTCAGAACCGCAGGGGGAATTCGAGAGCCCCCTGTCCTCCTCGACGGAAGTGGCCCGGTCCACCTCCATCGCAGAACTCTGCAAGACACCGCCTCGTGTTCTGAGATTTCATGAAACCACTGCAAGGAGGAGGGAGCCCGAATGAAGACACGCAGTGACAGAAAAACCGAAAGAGCCGCAGCCTGAGCCACTGACCTCAGGACCCCGCATCGCTCGGCCAGGCCGGGTGGGAGAGTGTCCAAGAGAAAAGACACCGACCAGATGCAGCCGGCGGGCCCACTGGCTGCCCAGCGGGGTCAGAGGCGAGTCCTGCATCTCGATAGCACCGTTTCAGGTAGAGGTGATGACAGGGCCTCACCCGGGGACTTTACCGAACCCTCGGCTCCCGAGGCGGCAGTAACTGCAGCGTGAAGGCGGTCGGAGCGAGATCCCCACGGGCCAGAGGCACCCACCCCAGAGCCCACGCAGCCTACAGGCCCTTCTGAGAAAACCACGCCGGGGCACTGTCCGGTGGCCTTGGCACGTGTGTGTGCGTGTGTGTGCGCACACGTCTTTGTGTGCATGAGGGTCTGCGTGTCCGAGGGCCACGAGGCTGCTCAGAAGCCTCCTACAGGTGAGCTCTGGTACCCGAGCCACTGCAGCCAGGCCTCCTACACTTGCCCGCCCCGCAGGATAACTCACCCTCACGCTGAATCCCACGCTGGCATCTCCCGGCTCCCCCTTCTCCCCTTTCAGTCCGTTCATCCCGGGGCGCCCCTGGGGCAGAGCACAGTGGGTGGCAGCTTTGAGGGCTGGCCCAGCTGCTCCTGTCCCAACCCAGGGCCTCCTCGGGGTGCCCATCCCTCTGTGGCCCAAGCTGCCCGCGAGCGGGGCTGGAGAGAGCCACGCTCTGGTGGGGGGGTCCCCAGGAGGAGGACAGCGGAGAGACTGCTGTCCACTCCCCTCTGGGCCCATCGTCCACGTGGGCCTGGGCTGCTGTCCACACCCGGCACGAGACCCGGGGACTCACCGGCCGTCCAGGGAAGCCAATCTCTCCCTTGTGCCCGGGCCGCCCGTAGGGACCCTGTGGGGGGAGCCAGGTTTTAGGTGAGCTGTGACCAGCCCCCGGCCCCGCGGTCTCCCTCCCGACACCTGCCCCCGTATTCAGAGGCGCAGCTGGGATAGAAGCTCAGCTGCCATGCCTGCCCAGCAGCCAGGCAGGCTACGGTGCCCTCCTCAGCACGTGCGTGTGCACTGTGGGGAAGCCTGGGTCTACTCACCGGGGGTCCTCGGAAGCCAGGTTCACCCTGAACAGAAAACCAGAAGGTACCGTTAGGTGGCCGTAGGTCACGCCCACCCCCCCACCAGCGGGCAGCCCCCGAGGGGTCCCTGTGTCCATCTGGATGCCCCTGGCGGCGCCCGAGGCACTGACAACACCCAGGAAGAAAAGGAAACAGCAACAGGGAGAAAGCTCTGGACTGGGATTTGTGTCCCAGGGCCCACCCTGGGGGCCCTGAGACCCAGGGGGTTGGCCCCGCAGCACCCGGGCTGGAGGGGTCTGTGGGCCCCGACCTCAGCTGTGACACACGGCGGGGCCGGCAGAGTTCTCTCTGCCCCGCAGTCCCTCGGCCCATCCCCCGACAAGCCTGGGGGCCTTTGGGGACCCCCTGCAGGCCTGTCCCCAACAGCCTCCTGATCCACACCCAGCTCTCCCCAGGGCTGGGGGTCCCCTGCTGGGCGGCAGGGGACCCAGGGCACAGGGCGCCGTGGAGCCCATTCCCGAGCCCAACCATGCTTGGCCCCCTCCTGAGGAAGGAAGGCCAGGATCCCTGCCCCCAGTGGCAGTGCCCCCAGAGGGCCAATCAGGCACCACAGGGGTGCAGCTACCACGGGCGAGGCCCAGGCTGGGGCCCCCAAGAGCCCCCAGCCCCTCTGCAGTGTGGGCTCCGCCGACAGGCAGAGAACAACAGGCCGGCCAGGCTGAGGCTGAGCTGAGGTGCAGGCTCCAAGGGGCCCCGAGGACCCTCTCACCAGGGCGGTGGCAGAGGAACAGACAGACGGGCGAGGGGCCTAGGCTGCGGAAGCTTCCAGAGCCCGATCAGCAGAGGCTCCTACGCACAGGCAGGAGCTGGCCCCTCTCAGGAGGACAAACCCCTCTGTGCCATCCCCACGGCCCCCAAGCCCCGCTGCCTCGGCCGGGCAGGACAGAGGGTGCAAGCTGGGCCCAGACGCCCCCTCACCTTGGCTCCTTTCTGGGCGGAGGTCAGTGCTCTGCCATCAGGGCTGAAGACCATGCCCGGCTCACCCTTCTCGCCCTGGAACAGGGGGGCGGGTAAGGGAGGCTGGCTCGGTCGGCCAAGAGCAGGCCTCGCACCCGCCCAGCCCTGCACTGAACCCCCCTTGGCACCGACGCGACAGCCCAAGACATGGAGCCGTGAGCGGGGCCTCTGGCAGGTCCAGGGAAAAGACCAGAGGGGAGTCCGCCCCAAGTTCCCGAGCACGGCCCCCCTCCCCCCACGAGCGGTCACCCAGCGACCCTGGACGGCCCCTCACCTTGGGTCCTGGGAGGCCCTGCTGGCCTCTGGAGCCCTGGTCTCCCTTCGGCCCAGCTGGTCCCTGCAGGAGACACAGAGCGCTGCCTGGAAGGCCCCTGCCTCAGGGCCGTGACCCCCTGCCCCGCCCTAGAGGCCCGCCCGACACCGCTGTCCAGATGGGGTCTCCGGCTCCGGTTCCTCGGCCTCACGGGGGCCCACCCAGCACCCTGCCTGCGAAGCAGAGGCCCTGCGCCCGCTGGGGAGGTACTCACGGGGAGGGCTGCGAGCCCCGCCCGGCCCTGTGGAGAGAGAGACAGCGACGTTCAGGACCTGCGGTGGGGAGGTGCACGGCGCCCAGCCCGTCCTGGGGCCGCACGTACCTCGGGGCCCGGCACGCTCGCCAGTGCCCTCTGTCCGTGAGTCAGCAGAGCCAGTGTCCCAGAGAAGGAAAGAAAAGGGCCACGTTTACCATGAGCGCTCAACTCCCGTGACGTTACCCGCACAAGACCCACAAAGACCACCAGGAAGTCAACGCGGAAGACATCTTCCTGGCTTTGGCCTCAAGGTCCCTGAGACGAGAACTGAAGCACCCCCGGGAGTCCACTCCTATACCACAGAACCGGCCCGGGACCCTGGGACCAGGGGGACAGTGCCCCCCACTCCCCTGGGTGCTGCGCACGGGGGCCGGAGGGGGCCTGTCACAGCTAGAGCGGGTGACACGCAGGCAAACGGCATGACCAAAGGGCAGCTCTGGAAGGGCTTAGCTTCCATGCCGAGAAGCCCCATGGAACCAACAGACTGGGACCCCGGTGTCTCTGGAGGTCGCCCTACAGAGGGAGGGCTGGGGGCCTGGGGCAGGGCATGTGTCCACCCATGCAGGGTTCTTACGTCCTCCGACACGTAGACGACAGGCCCTGGGGGTCCGGGGGGTCCCGGGAGGCCTGGCTGCCCCACTCCGTCCTTCCCTGGGTCGCCCTGGAAGAGAGTTTCCCCTGGGGGTTGAACTGCAGCCCAGCCCGGACGTGGAGGGGCTTCCGGTGCCCACAGGGTGTGAGGAGACGCCTGAGGGCTGAGCACAGTGGCCCACGAGCCCCGACCCCAGGCAGGGCAGGCTCTGAGCCCGGATCCCGCCCAAGTCTCTGCACCACGTGGGCGGGCACGGGGCAAAGGGCAGCATCCCTGGCCCTGCCGTGCACCTGACACCCGTCCACGGACACCTGCCAACCCCGGCAAACTCACTTTCTCTCCCTGGGGCCCTTTTTCTCCTTTTGGTCCCTGTGGAGACAAGAAGGAAATTGTTCATCATAAACAGCACACAAGCCCCACTTCCTGGAGACCCCAGGCCACCGGGACTGGCCCTGAGTGAAGATGTGGACTTTCCCTGCACTGACCAAATGGGGCCTGGAGGGTGGGGGCGGGGTCAGCCATGCAGGAAACGCCCTATGGCAGCCTGGACCGCCGACTCACGTCCCATGGAGCTGGGGTCTCTGGGCCCTATGGGGACCCTGAGATACACACTGGGCGCCAGCTCTCACCCAGGCGTGGCTACTTTGGGGGTGTCAGCCGTAGCAGGCCTGGGTGGCCACTCACCTGGAGTCCGGCTGCACCCTCCCTGCCAGGAAGGCCGGGGAACCCAGGAGCTCCGTCTGCTCCGGCCTCTCCCTGCAGGGGACGTAAGGAGAGCACGTGCGTCAGCCGTGGCACCCGGGGGCCGCGGTGTCCCGGAGCTGGCCAGGCGTCCTGGAGCTGGCCAGGCGGGGGTTTCCGCTGGCCACCAGCTCACACCCGACTCAACCTGGTCTGTTGACCAGGTTGAGGGAGACTCAACCTGCTCGGCCTCCTGGGGAGCGCCGTGGGGCAGAGGAGGGGGCAGGGGGCAGAGGACTCTGCTGCAGAGCTGGGATGTGAGGAAAGCTGTCCTATGGGCAAACCTGGGGGGACCCGCGGGGAACAGGGGGACAGTTGGAGAAGGAAGCTGGGCCTGGCGTGGACTCACCCCTATTTACTGAGGCCCCAGGCAATGGGGACCCGCCAAGCTCCTGGTCTCAGCCTGGGGACCCCTCCCCCTGCACCCCAGACCAGGGCTGCTAACAACTGTGGATTTCCTGAACCCGAGGTACTGTTCTTACCTTGGTCCCTGGTGGCCCCATGACTCCAGGATCCCCCTAAAGTGGACAAAGGGTTCTGTGGGGCCGCGAGCGCTGGCCCAGCCCCCAGGCAGCGCCCACCCCTCCTCAGGTAAATAGGTGGTCCCCACGCCGCACCCCGCAGCTCAGAGCTGAGGGCCCCGGGCCCTGCGCCCACCCACACGCTGAGCGCACACGGCCTGGACTGTTCTGGAGGTCAGGCCACCGTTTCCCGCAGAAGCAGGAGCACTCAGGTGACTTCACCTTGAACGGTTCAAGAAAGCTAAGAAGTACGTCCTTCTAAAGAAGCCACCTTTCCAACTGTCTCAAAGGTTTGCAAATCAAAGCAGAACGCTCTAAGGGACTGGGTGGCACAGCACTCGCGGACCGCACGGGTGCCGGAGGAGCAGGGTGGGGCTGCTCCTGCCCTCGCTGCCTGCCCCCCCCACCCCTGGGAGGGGAGGGGGCAGGGCCAAGCAGGGAGGCGGGGCCAGCGGCGGTGAGAGAAGCACCCAGGTTCTGCCGGGCGCCAGCCACTGCCCCCGGGCTGGG
>RJWK010057422.1:0-14153 GCA_004363435.1 Platanista minor
AATCTAGGTATAACCATTTTTTAATGGTTACATAATATTCTGCAGTATGGATTGACCAAAATTGTTTTACTAATTGTTCCCTGTTTTAAAAAAAAATCACCTTTTAATCCACTATCCTATCAAAGGATTTTCAGAAATTCTCCTACTTGCACCTATGAATAGTCTTGCGAATTTCTTCTCTTAACATGTGAGGTGATTTTTATTAAAAATATTACCAGGAGTGGAATTGCTGTTTCATATGAAATACAAATATTGTACTTAAATAGAAATGGCACATTTTGTTCCATACTGTATGTACAAATTTACTCCTGATAGCAATATATAAAATATCCTGTTTATCTATACTCTTCTGTTATTTTCAGATTAAATTAGATGCCAGACGAATGAGATCTCATTGTGGTGTTGGTTTTATGTTCCTAATCACCAATGATGTTGAAAATTCTTTATATTTTTATTGCCTATCTGGGCTTTATTTTTTGTGAAATGTCACTACCTATCTTTGGCCCACTTTTCTATTATATTTTTGTGCTTTTTGTATTAGTTTGAAGTATTTACATATCTTGATGCTAATATTTTCTCTGTTGTGTGTATTGTGTATATGCCCTCATGGGGCACACAGTGCAGGGGCAGATTTTACATATCTGAGAAAAATGCTAATAAGAGAGACATGGGATTATACCATATTATCATGGGAAGTTTGAAGTATTCAGGGAGGTCAGGGAAAGCTTTGTGGGGAAAATTACAATTGAGCTGACATCTGGGAGTGAGTAGGGGTTAGCTGTGGAAGAGGAGAAGCAATTTAGGTAGGAGGAAGAAAGCATATACACACACTGGAGGTCAGTCAAAGCAGTGTGGGCACCAGGGGCTGAGAAGGGCAGCAGGGCTGGACCTTCGGGGTGAGGTGTGAAGAAGCCTGCTTGTTCCTCAGTGGGATGACCACACAAAACCCTAAAGCCATTTTAAGTGTTGTGGTGTTATCCTAAGATCAATGGGACATCAATGGACTGTTCTGATTGGGTATTTAACATCAAACTTGTTCTAAAAAGCTGCCTCTCACTATGGAATAGAGAATAGATTGTGAAGTGTGCTGCCCAGTGGCCCTGGATATCACTTAGAAGACTTTTTTTAGTAATACAGTAAGAAATGTTTGTAGGTTGACCTGTGCTGTAAGGATGGACAGCGAGAGAAAAGAATGTATTAGAGAAAAACTATACAATGAAATCAACAGGACTTGCTTTAGTAGAAGGTAAATTTGGCTCTAGGATGAGATCCAAGTTCTAAGCTACAAGTGATTACTAGAAACTTGTTACATTAAGCACTTAAAAGGAGAACTTAAACAAAAATCTTTTAATTAAATTACTATTTGTTACTATGAAACTGATGATTAACGAAAGCATTCGGTGTCTAAGACTTCAGGCACCGGGTTAAGGATGTCTTCATTTGGATCCCAGATTCACCATTTACTCACTCAAACCTCCATATCTCTTTTTGCCTGTACAAGGGAGCTGCCAACCTCAAGTGGTTGTTGTGAGAATTAAGTAAAGTAATGAAAAAATGTGTTTCATAGACATTTGGCACATCCCAATGAGTTAGATAAATATTCATTATTATTGAAATTATTCCATTACTACCATTATTAACTGGGGAAAGCACGGTGATAAAAGTTAATTTTAAAAATACAAATAGAGGCAAGATTGCAGTTTCTATTGATTCAAATGTTATTACCAGGGTTGGAAATTCCCTCTCCTTAAACATGAACATTGAATGTAAATGGAGGATTTTGAGGGCTAATGGTAGGGAAATCTGGTTATCTTTGACATTCCCCAGGGCACTTGGGCAACTCTGAGCATCTCAACTGTCCACCTGTTTGCCTTTGGCTTACTCAAGGAACAAGGAAATCGTGAAGAGATGCTGTATCGATTTCTTGGATTAACACTGTATCATGAGTTGCATAATTATTATAGAGATAATCAGAACATAGCAGATTTATTTCTAGGATGAATAGAAGAACATGGACTTCCATATTAATTAGTAACATTTACTACAGATAACATATACTAATATTCATTTCAGATATCTTCCTGTTATTTCATTAGTCTAGAAGTTAAACATTTTTTTGCTGTTTTAAATCCTCAGTTTAGTCATTCTACTAATTTAAAATTGTACGATTTCAGCCCAAGTATTGTAATTGGTCACTATGGGGTACCAATCACTAGTTGAGCTTGCAAGGTGAGAGCAATACCAAATACTTGATGCTAATATATGTGCTACATCTTAATTCATCTTTTTATTTTAGGATAAAAAGAAATCAGGGGAAACGTGTTTGCCAATAACCCTTAATATATTTCTCCCTAGAGCAATGATTATAAGATTCCATTTTAAGGGAATACAACAGTATGTACACTAAGCAGTTCAAATATGTCAATCCCTACTAATTTGATCAAAGTCAAGGATTTTTAAAAAAGGGAAAAATCAGTTTCTGTTGAATTTCCTTTCATGCCTCATGTTAGAAATTTGTAAAACTGTCTTTTGCTAGCTCTCAGATAGTGAAATAACAATCAATTCTGCTCCAGGCGAGCTGCTTTCCAGGCCAACCTGTCAGGAGAGAGACAGACAGCTGAGGGTAATTCATTCTCGCCACTGGGTCTCAAGTGACTTGTGAAGGGATGTGTAATTTCTAAAATATAAATAGCATTAATTTACAGCAAGAAATAGAAAGTGTTCTTCATGTTTGCAGAGAGGAAAAAGATAAGCTGTAAGCAAGGGAAAGCTAGCCAGACGGGATTTAAGAATTAAAATGCGGGAATTCTGTCCGATTCTAAAGGACACACCTTAATCAAGGATTACTTGGAGTAACTGATTCCTAGTGTTTTACAAGTCTTTTATTCCTCAAAATGATCTCAGTATGCAAATATATCATATGCAAATGAGCTTTGGATGAAGATATGAAAATAAAATATGCCAATGAAAATAAAATGAATGGAGAGAACTAGAAATAGCCAAAATAGGCTCAAAGCTCTTTTTTGCTAATTAATTCAGCATGCAACTCACATTCCAGTAGTAGCGGAAAGACTGAGCCCACACTCAAACTGTCAGTGAATCCCAAACCAAAACTGGAGTCTGGGATCTCATTAGGGTCGTGCTAGCAGAGCCGCACAATGAACTGACTCGCTGCCAGGGCACCAGTGTTCTCTCTTGCAGAGCTCCTGTGGGGAAGAAATCTGATACCACTTCACAGTGGCAAATGCTATTACCTCCAGTATTCATCCCACGGAATTCATCAGTCTTTGTTTGTATTTCTAACACTAGTATATTGAAGTCCTCAGGAAAAATATGCGAAGATATAAATGAAGGCAAGACTCCAGGAAAGTTTCTTTTTTTCCTTCCCTTCTTTAGTTTTTGCTATTAATTCACATGAGAACGTGTCTCAGAACCGCTTGTCTTCAGTATGTCCTAGAACTAGTGCCCTTTGGGTTAATTTGGCAGAGCTTACTGAGGGAAGAATCATGAAAATACTCTTTAGATGTGAATTTGTCATCAAGGACAGACCAACAGGATGGAGAAGTAATGAAGTCAAGTTCACACCTGCTTGTCCCTGTGTCAAGGTAAGGCAACGTCATGTTCTCGGACTCTGGATGTCCATGGTCATTTCATTCAACGGGCTTTCCTACCCATGTCACATGAAGCAGTTTGGGGCAACACATTTCCAGTTATCAATGGGGACTAAGACTTGGGCTGCTTAATGACCATAAAGAAGTAAACACACAGCTCAAGCCAATCTTGTTAGAACACAGCCTGTCCAGCTAGCAGGCTGGTAAAGAGTTCCCTTTCCTAGAAGTCAGGAGCCTGGTGTTAATTAGCATGGGTATACACCTAACTACTCCAATCTTTTCCCATCTAACCCTTTAACTTAACTGCAGAAACTGGGTGTGCAATTTTATAAATACAAAGCTGAATTTATTGCTCACGTTGTTAAATTTTTATTTGATTTTTCTGTTAAAGCTTTTATCTGACTATGAATTGCCTATTTCTCATGTAATTTTGCAATTACATGCTATATATATTTAATTTTTCTCATTTTTCCTCAATTGAGCAATACAAATTGATCCATAGCTAAGTGTATTGATTTTTCTTCCGTCATGTCCAATCTGTTGTTAAACTCATCCAGTGACTTATTCCAGGATTATATTTTAATGGAGAAAATACATTTGTAGTGTGATAATATACTCTATTAGACTTGCATGTTCTATTGTATTTTTCTAATCTCAGGTTACAGCTTTGAACCCCGCAGTCTGTAGTCACACGTTCTGTTCAGGTGTGACATGGGTCAGACCATGACATGACTTAGATTCACTACAGATGCGACACTTGGCAGATGGGGGTCTCCCTGTCCTCCTCCAAAGGCCCTCCTATCTGAGGATGACACCCTTGCCATCACCATCTGCCCTCTCCTGGTTATGAATGACACCAGTGTGTGACCATTAGCACCCCCAGTTCCCGGGGCAAGTCTTTTATCAATGTGTCTTAGTCCATTCTGTTACAGCAGCCCTAATGCACTGAGACAAGGATTAGCCTACATGTATTGAAAATTAAAATTACTACCATTTTCCCCATGAGACTGTGTCTTCGATGTCAGCAAAAATATCTTGGCTGACTGGTCTCCACCAATGTACCCTCATCTATGGCACAAGATAGTTTTCATTTACTATTAGTTGAACAAATACTCTCCCTCCTCTGACTATCTTAAGAACATTGTCGATCAATGCTCTTACACCCATTCTTCCCTAATCAGCACAGATTGTGTATTCATTATCCTGTACCATACAAGGCGCCTAGCAGTTGGAAGGTAGCTCTTACCCTCTCAAGGAACTTACTGTGTCGGGCGAGAACAGGACAGCCCTTGGCTCACAAAATGAGAAGTTTAGGGAGAAGAGCCACTGCAGGCATACCCGGGTTTAGCACCCATTCATGTCTCTGACCCACTTCACCAGTTTGGCTCCTTTCCTGGCTCCACACGGCAGACTCTGGTATCATTAGTCTCCTATCTCTATGACAGCTAGTTCAGAGGAACAGAGAACTTCTCTACTCAAAAAACACACATAAAATTACAGGTCTCAGGTTTCACCTGCCCTATGGCCTTGCCTTGCATATGTTCTTATCCTGAACCAACCACTCTGGCTCGGGGGCTGGACCACTGCTGACTGGTTTCCTTTAGACTTGTGCTCATTTCTGGATCCTGCCGCCGGACTCCACACCACCGGTGAATGTTAGTGAGAATATGGTAGGCTGGTGTTTCAAGGGCTCTCATGTGCTTTGTATTCACTTGAGGAGCTTAATAAAATGTGGATCCAGATTCAGCAGATCGAAGGCAGGGCCTGAGATTCTGCATTTCTAACAGGTGCAGGTGATGTGATACTGCTGGCTGGTGGCCACCCTCAGTCCTACAGCAAGAGAGTGAGGAAGTATTCCCAAGGAACAACTGGGAGATTCCTGCTCCAAGAAGTGGGAATGGATGGTGAGTGGCAAGAATAAAAAACTGTGTTCAGTCTAAGAGCTGAGTGAGTTGGGAAGAAGGAGAGCTTAGAGTAAAGATGCCCAGAGTGCTTCTAGGCAGCGTCCCCTCCACAGCGTGGGCTGGAGAGCCAGCTGCCTGCCGACTGTGGAGACAGGGCTGCCACTCATAGCAGCAGTGACCTCGCTTCTCTGGGCCTTGGTAGCTTCCCCTGGAAAATTAAGACAATGTCACTTTTATGTTATAGGGCTGTCATGAGGATTAAACGATTAATATTTCTAAAATACTGAGAACAGTGCTGGGCATACAGAATGTACTCTGTTAGTTTTCTCAAATAAAAATAAAGCTGGGGCTATAAATAAGTAATTATCAGGGGTGTTTTTTTAAAAAGGCAGTATCTAAGGCTGGAGGCAGGGAGGCTTGTGAGAGAGAGGTGACTGGGTCTCACCCCAGGGTTTCTGACTCAGTAGATCTCAGGATGTGCTTGAAAAATGGCATTTCTAATGAATTCTCCACTGATGCTGATGTTGCTCGTCTAGAGGTCCAACTTTATGAGCAAGTGGGCTGGGACCCTGGGTCTCAAACTTGAGTGCATGTTGGATCAGGGCCAGGAAATGGATTAAATACTTAAGTGGAAAAGATCTTAAACTCTGTATGATGGTATAGTTTAAAGTCTAGGCAGCTGAGAAAATTATACTGTGTCATGCTTTTTATTCCTCTAACAGTTTTTACCCCTACGGCTTCTAATGCACAGCGGTGGTATAGGACAAGAAATATGACAAGGAAGCAGAAGGACTTCCTTTGTGTTATACAGACTTGAATTACCTTTTCAGATTTTAAGCTCAAGAAATAGAACTCTTTCCCCTGAAAATCCTGATGATTTAATATTTTATTTTATTCAGTCTTCTAATTTTGTAATAGAAGTTGTCTAATTCATCTCCAAGTGGGATAGACTCAGTAAAGGAATGGGAATTAGGAGACATCTCTTCCACTTAAATCTTGGCCTCCAGCTCGTGGCCTTGCATACACCACTCATCCCCAGGAGAGCCAGGGTTCTCATCTGCCAAATGAAGAAGCAAACTTAATCATCTTTATATTCGACACCTCCTTTGGTGGCTCTCAAGACCCAGCAGTTCACTTTCTCCAAGAAAGACTCTAACTGTACAGAAGTAGAATTTGAGTAGCCCCTTCTGTTCCTACTTGGCCTACTTAGAAAACAGAAATAGACTTTCTAGTAATAGGTCCCTTGTTCTAATTTGGGCCATCTATGTTCCTCCAAGGAATTTGGAATTTACACTGAAAAACAATAGGTACAGATTTCTTGGCCGCACTACCATGGCAATGGCAAAACCCTGAAGTGAAGATTTATAAGGTAGGCTGGTGCCCCTACACTTAAGGATTGGCTTTTTAAATTTCCCAAATCTCATCAAAAACCCTTTCCCTATACTAATTTTTTTTTTTTTGCTTATATTAACTACAGTAGAGTCTTTTGAATGCAACACAACAACAGCAAACTTTATTTCTGCGATCTCTTCATTCTCTGATAAATTTTTGTAACTCTGAATATGGATGGATTACACTGAACCTCTAACAGCTGTAAATATACTGAATAAAGGAAATTATAAGTATGAATGATATACTGTGGTCTTCATTAGAGCCTTATCCCATCCCACCCCAACTTTCCAAAGAATTCTTGGAAATATGAGAGGTAATTGAATTTTCCATCAAATATGGGATGGAGATTTGAGTACTTTTATGTAAATTTCAAAGGACAGAATGTCCTGAGAGTGTAAAGGTTTGGCAATAATCTACTGCAGTGGTATGCTGAATACATAACAAACTGGAAAAACTCCTGAAATCACCTCCACTTTTACAATAGGCTTTTTGGAGTGATAGTTCTTCTAACCCCAGTAACTTATAATGATCATTTTCTTCCAATCCTAATGGCTTACATTTTCTCCCTAGGAGAGCTCAGCTTAGTAATCATATTTTAAATTTTTGCTCTATTTTTTAGTGTAACTATACTTCTAGGAGCAAGAATGTATCTTTCAACCTTCCTAAAAGGGACTCTTCAGGAAAATCCCAGGCATTATTTGTAAGCGGATGTAATTTTAAATAGTCAGCTAGAGAACACAGCATAAAGACCTAGACAAAATAACATCAGATTTATTAACAACTTGTTTGGAAAACTTGAAATTCTAACATGCATATAATGGAAGGAGGATCAAATAAAATAAATAAGCATTTATAGTCAAACAAACAAAACTCCTTAGTCCAAAGGGACTAGTGCCACCAAATATATGCTGTTTCTTCTAGACCCTGTTACTCTCGTGTGTCTTATAAAGAATTCATGTCTCATTCCAAATCTAATTCTACCTCTTCTCTTTAAGAATCATTTGAGGAAGCTATATTAGAAACTGGCTGAACAAGAGAAATGCTTATTGAACATTTGCTACATACAAAACACAATGCTAGTTCTTATGGACAATAAAAATGAACAAAAAACTGAACATGACAGGTTTTATGTTCCAAGGCTTCACAAGCCATTGATAAATCCATGAGAAGAGAGGAAGCGAATGACCTCCACAAAGGTAATTTTGGGATTCAAAAGAAGCTGAAGTATTTCAAAGCAAGCATTTTAAGGATGAAAAGGGACTCTGACATACAGGTTAACAGGAAGGCAAAGTTTTTCCAAGTGGATAGAATAAACATAATTAAATGTGTGAAGATAAGAGTAGTTTCAAGGAGCTTGTGGGTTAAGACATACGGTGATCCACTTAGAGTTTAGAACGTTTGTACATGGCAGGAGCACGCATCAGAAAAGACAGGGAAGGAATCGCTAACTAAAGAGGATGACTTATACATGATATGCACAGCAAGCTTCTGAAACAGCACAGGGTCAGGGGACAGTGAGTGTGAAGTGTACCTCTGGCAGTGCTTCCTTGCCTTGAACAATTCCAACTTACTATGCTAAGTCTTTCCAGTGCAGAAATAAACAGAAATAAACTCACAAGGATATGCTGTGAAGATCGGGGAACATTTCCATTTCTATCTATCTTTAATAGATCAATATTGAAATGTGCTTTGTAGGAAATCTGTGTCAAGCTGATCCTTGTTCTTAATCACAGTAACAGCCCTATTAGGACATGACTATACACATAAATAAATAATAAATAAGTCATAAAATCTTTAAAATCTACCACCAAGGCCATTAAGATCTTTCTCTTTTGACCTTGGAGAAAATCTTTCTCAACAACAGGGATTCAGTCCCTGCTGTACAATGAGTGTGAATCATTGCTTAAGTATATACTAACAATCGAAATACTCTGAGTTCCAAACTTCAATCTGTTTTAGATTTGTTGTATTATGCTGGGAAATGCCTTTGCATTTCTCTTTTCTGGTTCCTCCATCACTAAAATGGTGTTAATAAAAGTCATCACCTGTCTGCCTTCCAGGGATGTTGTGAAGATAAACTCACATCTTTAGTCAAGCATGCAGCTAACAGAATTCTCAGTAGTAACTGTATTAATAACCATGACAGCAGCAAGGGGACGTTATCATGCTGTGGGTATCATAATTTATTGGCCTGGGAACTCAACTCGAGGTCTGCAATTACAGAAATCTACAAGGAGGTGAAGTTTTCATTGGCACTCTCTTTGGAGACGTCTGTTTCTCTAGCTTTTCCACAGAGATTAGAAATGTTTTTCTGCATTTGGGAAGGTGGGGAAAGAGTTTATTCTCTCTCACAGCCTTAAATTTAACAATAAATGATGGTACATCCTGCTTGCATCCACGCATAATACATTTTTTAGGATAAAATAGACTGGTCACCTTATTTTTCTTAGTATTTGTCTTTTAAAACATTGACAGAAATTGTAATGGAATGCACAAAGGATCGACCCATCTGTAGGCAGCAGGATTTGCTGAAGGCTAAAGCCCTATAGCCTTTCCTTGACGTGCCTCCCGGTATGACATTTTCAGGATTCAGTCTTCAAGAATGGAGGCACTGTTTGGTGACAGAGGCTCACACACTGCTAGGGTTTGTTGGGGTGGCACTATGGCCAGAGGAGGTGCGGAGGTGCAAAGCTGCTCCACCTACGTGGGTCTGCAAGGGCCACGCGAGCCAACTGCTCCAACAGACGCTCCTGGCAGCTTCGCCCAATACACGTTTCCTTCCTGCTCACATGGCTCTTCAGGCAGTGTCTCCAGGACAGCCTCCTTTGTGATGTTCCAGAGACCCAGACCCCTCTACTGTGTGCTGCTGCTCTCTCCTGTGACCTCGAGTCCTTCCTTCAGCCTTCAGATAGGAAAAGAGAGGGTGAGGACTCCGTGAGAAAGGTTTGGTGGCCTGACCATGAAATGATAACATTCCCCAGGCCAGAGCTCAGGTGGATGACCACTTCTGACTTCAAGGGCAGTGGGGAAATAGTTCTTGCTGTGTTTCCAAAAGGTAATCTCATCAGTCTCTTTCACAGGCCCTAGGATATAGTAAGAGCGTGTATAGGTTTTGCTGTCAGACAAACCACGTATCTGGCTATTCTACTAGCCGTGTGACCTTGGATGACTTGTTTGATATGCTACATAATAGCTGTCCACTCCTCTTTGCCTTCTCTCTCTCTCCCACTTTCATTTTTTTAAAAATATCTCAACCACTTTTTCTTTTGGGACCTTCCTCATAGGGTAGTGTTGAGAATTATATTCAGTAAAGCATATAAAAATCACCACTGTGTCTGGGACCAGACATGCTCTCAAGGACTCATTACTTCCCATTATTTTTATGTACCCTGGAAATCTTTGGGGTGGTGGTAACCAAAGCAGGTTCAGAAACCTGAGTTTCTCTCTTTGTCATATGACTAGAATGAGTTAAAAGAGTTTCAGTCTTTTAGGCATCAAATAATGATGATATTAAATGTGTATTAAACTACACCCATGGTCCTGAAAGACAGTATGTGGAGAAAATTCGAGGCTGCAAAATTCAACTGTAGTTATAGCATTCCTTACATATGTCGTTTCCTTTCCAAATGTTTTGAAGAAAATGTATCAATGTAAGGAAATGAGCCATTTTAAAATAATAAACTGCATGAGATCCTAGTATCTTTTGGGATTTGAGCCTATATGCTCTTCAGCCAGTCTATCTAGACTAATTGAATCCGCTTAATTGAGCTACAAATCTATGAGGATGAGTTCTTAAGGGATTTTCCAAACATCCTGCTTATAGATAAACCAGAATGATTACAGAGTAGTCCTTCTGACTGTGCTTGGCTGCAGGAGACAATGAAATGAAAAACAAGATGAGAGGAAATGTGCGCACTCTAAAATATGGAAAAGAGTTGGTGCAGGTTCAGGATTAGCTGTGCACAGATGTTGCTGTTGGCTCCTGGTTAAAGAATGTTTTCTCACTTTAAATCTGAATGATGATCTTATGTCTCCTGGAAATGGGACATAGATTGAGATATTTTCTCTATCAGTTGGCCTTCTTGCTCTACTACTAAAATGTTTAAAGTGTTCTGAACAAATAGTAATTAAAGATGCAATTCTTTTGGAAAGGAAGATAAGTCACAGAAACCTGAAGTTAATGTAATTTCTCGGCACATTTTATCATCAGTATTCTGAGATCTACCCACAGCTAAAATTCATGGAATGAAACTTTCTGAATTTCAAAATGCTTATTATTCTACCAGAAAAAAAAAAAAAGAGATGTGGTTAAAAGCCAGGTGTTAAGAGGCCAGCTGACATTGAAGTTTGCTCCTTGGTATTTTAAACACTATGAATGATGTAAACTCTGTTTTCTGAAAATGCTTCAAGAAAAAGAATTAGTGGTCTAATCTGATCTCTAACAACTACATCCTTCCCATTTTCATTCACTATTTACAGATACAAGAAATGGAAGTCATGTATTTATAATTTGTCAAGCCAAGATATGAAACTAATATAATTAATTCCATTGTTAGATGAAATTTCATTTATACACCTGAACAAATGACTTTGTTTCTCTAGCTTCAGTATTCTGGGTTGTAGACTTTCTTATATTTTAACATGCAACCCAGTAGTAAAAGAGATTAGTTTTTCTGCAAAATATTAATTTTGGTACATTTGAATATTCTATTTCCTAACAGTAGAATATTTTATTTGAAAAATTAAACTTCAGTATCAAAATGGGCAACATAAGTAATGGTTTATAAAAACAGAATCCATCCTTTTCCCAAACACATGTTACCTGTAAGAACATAAAGAGGATCTACACTCAAGCTTTTCAAATAATTTTTTTTACCATTTATTTAAAATATTGATCATAAACCAGGTTGGGAAACTCATACCTGGCTTGAAGGGGATGTCTTTGAGACTTAAAATGTTCCAATGAAATATCACCCCCTGACACAGTTAAATTAAATTTCATAAAGTTCATCCACTAGCCTCTTGGCCTCTACTTCCAAATTTGTTTTATCATATGCACCATAAATTGAAAAGCAACAGGAAAAATCATGCTGAGCAGCTGTCTTGCTTACATAAAAATTAAGAGAATGAAATTAACTACAGTTTATGATTCCGTTTCAGTCCTGATGATGAAGAAGCCGCGTTATAAAGGAGATTTCCATTGCTGCCATTTACAAATACCGAGGAGGACAGGTGCGTTGATGGTGTAAAACATGTTCTCTACACACATATAAGTAGGCAGAATAAGGCATTTAGATTCCACAGACTGCCTATGAGAGGGACTAAAAGACCTTGAAAAACAAATGTTTTCTCACAAATTCACATAACTCCTTAAAATTGCACCTATTATTTACACCTTTGGCTCATATCATTTTAGGGCCTATGAGATCTTTAGTTGAAAAAATATAATAGCTTATATTTGTAGGGTGAATTGCATATAATGAAGGAGTTTCATACCTATCCTCTCTTATGATCCTCATACCTTAGTTTTATAGAGACAAGGGTGGAAGAGAGTTCCGTGGAGATGAATGGGCCCTGAAAAGCACATGACTGAACCCAAGGATTTTAATCTAGGCTGCTCTCTCTTTTATGATGACAATGATATCTTTACTCATATTTCATTGTATATATTAATGTGTCTTATCTGGAAAAGCTAGGAAGGTTCATTTTGATGAAGGGAAAAAGGAAATAATGCAAAGCACTGATCCATGCCAAGAAAGACAGACCAATTTGAATGGGAAGCTCAGGAAAAGAGACAAGGTGACAAAAAGTAGAGGAGAAAGGACACCTTTCAAATACCCTGAACAAAATAATTCCACTTAAAACAACTAAAAATGCTGGAAGAAAATTTAAACACGCACACTCACACACACACACACACATTACATTACTCAGTTGTCAAGAAAGTGAGGCATTCTGAAAAATGAAAACAAATGTAAAAATGTGAATCCAAGAGAAAGCAAAACATTGAATCTGCATTTCACTCTTAGATAGCTGATAAAACCTGGTGAAATGAGTTTTGATTTAAAAACTGAAGACAAAGAAGGGGCATGACCAAGAGATAGAGTCTGAGAGTACCCTAGAATCTACATCTCAGTATAATCGTGCTCTGGAGACAAATCTGCCCCACAGATTAAAACAGGAAAGGGCCTTGGCCCAGGTTAGAGGAAAAATAAAATCACCTCTTAGAATTCATAAGACAAGCCAACCAACATATGGAACTAAGTTCTGAATTTACACCATCTATGTGGAAAACAAAACGTCTCCTAAAGAAATTTATTGTTGACCTAGGTTTATGGTACACATAAAAGAAAATGCAAATTATTTTGGAGGAATAGCCCTTCAACCTCCTCTGCAGAGTATTCTCACATATAAACTTGTAAGAAAGGTTAGATTACAGTTAAAAAGAAAATCGCAAGACACAAGAAAGCAAGCTAAAGAGGTTATTAAAAATAAGATTAAAGAGCAAGAGGAAAAACATTTTAAAAACAATTTAAAGACTAAAATCTACAGGAGAGAGACAAGATGGTGGAAGAGTAAGACGCGGAGATTACCTTCCTCCCCACAGATACACCAGAAATACATCTACACATGGAACAACTCCTGCAGAACACCTACTGAACGCTGGCAGAAGACCTCAGACCTCCCAAAAGGCAAGAAACTCCACACTTACCTGGGTAGGGCAGACAAAAAAACCCTAAAAACAGAGACAGAGGATAGGGACGGGACCGGCACCAGTGGGAGGGAGCTGTGAAGCAGGAAAGGTTTCCACACACTGAGAGGCCCCTTCGCGGGCGGAGACTGCGGGTGGCGGAGGGGGGAAGCTTCGGAGCCCCGGAGGAGGGCGCAGCAACAGGGGCGCGGAGGGCAAAGCGGAGAGATCCCCGCACGGAGGATCGGCGCCGACCGGCACTCAGCAGCCCGAGAGGCTTGTCTGCTCCCGCGCCGGGCGGGCGGGGCTGGGAGCTGAGGCTCGGGCTTCGGTCGGAGCACAGGGAGAGGACTGGTGTTGGCGGCGTGAACACAGCCTGTAGGGGCTAGTGCACCACGGCTAGCCGGCAGGGAGTCCGGGAAAAAGTCTGGACCTGCCAAAGAGGCAAGAGACTTTTTCTTCCCTCCTCTTTGTTTCCTGGTGCGCGAGGAGAGGGGATTAAGAGCGCTGCTTAAAGGAGCTCCAGAGACGGGCGCGAGCCGCGGCTACCAGCGC